>CM076574.1:778895100-779126471 GCA_034641835.2 Pinus albicaulis | reverse complement strand
TACCCCTGGTTTTCTTTAACTATAAACCAAAATCCCACGACCTAAGAATTACTAGGGTGATAACAGGCCATGAACAATACTCTCTCATTGGTTTCTTCTTCGCTGTCACTGTCTTCATCGGATGATGAACTATCTTCATTAGAGAGAAAGTTCCTTTTGGATCCTTTCTTTTTTTCTTGCTTGTTGAATTTCTTAAGGCCTTTCTTTCCTTTTGAGTTGCCATCACTTCTGTTCAGACATTTTGCTGCAAAATTCCTAACCTCACCACAATCGAAACATATCAATGGAAGTTTACCTTTGAATTTTCCCTTACCAATTTTTAGTTTTCTCATAAAGTAAGCATATTCCTCATCTAAAAGACCTTCTTCATGATCTCCCTTTTCTTCACACTTGCAGGTGCATGTCTTTTCAATTGAAGGTTTTTTGTCCTTATTGGTTGTCTTAGATGCAACGAACACAATTTCTAGATGTGAAGTACCCTCTTCTTCATCAAGTCTCATTTCATATGCTATGAGAACTCCATGTAATTCCTCTTTGCTGAGTTTGTCTAGATTTTCACTGTATTCTAAGACCAATACCTTTGGGTTGAATCTCCCTAGTAATGTTCTAAGAATCTTTCGTATAATAGCCTTCTCGTCAACCGACTCTCCCAATCCTTCCAGAGTATTGGTTATTTCATCAACGTATTGGAAGTATGCAGCAATGTTACCATCTTCTTTCATTCTAAGTTGCTCAAATTTTGCTCTATAGATTTGAAGCTTTGCTTCTTTGACATTTGAGTCACCCGCATATATATTCTCAAACTTGTCCCATACATTTTTGGTGGTTTTACAACCCAACACCTTATGATAAGCAGATTCAGTAAGTCCATTGATAATAATATTCTTTTATTTTGCATCATTTACCAAATTTTTCTTACCTTGTTCATCTGCGGTTGATGTAAATCCATTTTGAACAGTGTCCCATACTTCATAACCTTGCGCCAAGAGATAGACCTCCATTCTTCCTTTCCAGAGTGCATAATTATTTTCATTGAAAAGAGGTACACCATTCTTGGTATGCTCCATGAACTCCTTCCAGCTGCTAAAATGCTATTGAAGGAACCAAGCTCTGATACCAATTGTTGGAAATACTGAGAGGGGGGTGAATCAGTATTCCTTTCAATTAGAGCATTAGTTAGTCTTCAATTATTATCAGTGTTTGTACAATGATAGTAGTAAACAAAAGGAACACAAATGCACACAATTTTTAAGGTGGAAACCCTCTCTAGGACAAAAACCACCTGAATGTTTTTCTAATAATTCTTTAATATTAAACTCCAATTGAAAATAAAGCTCCAACTTCCTAGAATCTAGAAAAACACTCTTCTCCAGCTCCCACTAGATGGACGCTCCAACGCCCGAGATTCTTCAGTAGTCAACTGAACGGATGCCCAACACCTAATGAGCTCCAACTCACCCTAGCGCCACCCTACCACCCTAAATATTTCACAGGTTTGAACCTATTGGTGACTTCATGCACCAGCCTAACACCACCTACCACCCTATAGAAGAATAAAACAAGAATGGACTCTCGTACCAGGGAAAATGGTCCACTTTACAATGATATAGAATGATGTAGAAGAAGAATACACACTAGACCATAACCCCAACTATGACACAACCACCTAATGATGATCCTAGACCTCCCGACATCGCCTCTTCAACACTTGTACAATTTTTACAATGATGCATTTACAATGTTGCCCACTTCAAGACTTCATGTGCTGAACTTCTTGTTGATGTCCTGCACTTTGATTGTTGCTCTTGTCCTACTACCCTCTACTGCACCTTGCTTTGCTTTGCTGCCCTAGAAAGTCTGGTCCTTTGCAGCCCTTGACAACATATGGTCTAGTTTTTTCTTGCCTTCTAGGATCTCGATATTGAATCTGGTGTATCTCTGTTATTTCAGCTACCCAACAACATGTGATTTTCGGTTCTATAGTAGTACTCTGAGTCTTCTTTCCAATGCCATAGGTCTGATCCAATTTGGATTCTTCAAGAGAGAGTTATGTCCAATCTCTCACAATGACCTAATTATGGATTGTTTCAGTAGAACGAACTTGTACGGCGTGTCGTGTCACTTTTTCTTCATTCGGCTCTGAAATTGATACAACAAAAACTACATTTTGTGCACTATCTGCCACTTTTTACAAAACTACAATTCGATACTCAAAGAGAGTTATGACAATTTCCCCAAGGTCACTTCTTTGAGATGAAGTTCAGGAGCCTGCAAAAACACTGACTTCCACAAATCATATCTCTGAAAATATTGCGCACCTTGATCTGAAATTTTTACAGGAGCTTCCTCAGGATTTCAGCTTTGCCTAATAAAAATCTCAACTTCTGAAATTTCACAGAAAAAAAAAAAGTTAGAGCGCAAATACCACGATGACCTGTTTCAGGTAGCGAAATCCCTACATAAGGAGGATATGATGATCACAATTTATATAAATGCTTAGGTTGAAAGGGGCTTCAACAAGTGAACGTGGGAGGGATTTTAGGAGATTAAAAATTATTAATTATTGACTTTTCAATGACCCATGCCACAACCCCATGGGGTTTTAGTTCACTAACTGGGGTTACAAACTTCAAACATGAATATCTCTCAAACCATGAAGAATTACGTGGTGTGCCATATATCAACGGAAACATCTCGACAAGTAGAAACCATCAAAAGCATTCTTGACCTAGAATATCGTAATTTGGTAGGTCAAAATTCCCATGCAATATTGGAGTAGCCCTTAATGTTGCTTGGGTTGACATCAATGACAACCACTGATCAACACTTCTAGCCTTCAAATCTGCCTCTACTTCATCCGTGATCTATGCACCCACTGCTCCACTTGTCCTGCTACTCTCTTAAGGCTCCCGTAGCTCGGATTTGATCCAAGAGATGAGATGCTCAAGGACCATGCCACTTTCTGTAGCTCCTCTACACATCCATGTCGCCCCACTTTCATGGTTCATGAGCGCTCATGGTTGCATCGTCTTCTGACCCATCATCTGCCACAACAGCCTTGGAAGAATAAGCTTCCTTGCCCTTTTTCTTCTAAGGAAAATTGCTGGCGAAATGTCCTAATTCACCACACTAGAAGCACTTGATCTTAGATAGATCCTTCTTCTTCTTTCCATGTTGCCTCTTTGATGCCAAGGCTGCATCTTCTTCATCTTCCTTCTTCACTTTACTTGATCTAGAGCTATACTGCTTCTTGGTAATTTTGTGGAGTTCTTCTTGATGCATGATTGCCCACAGGCTGTCCCAATATGGGAGGTTTGCTTTGCCCAAGATAATTTGGACAAAAGTTTCCCAGTCATCTGTGACTGCATTAAGAGCAATCCTGACCATCACATCATCCTCCACCTTAACACTTGCGGAAATCAACTGATCCTTGATCGATTATAATCTGAAGAGGAAATGTCCCATGTCTTCCCCTTTGGTCATCATGAATGACCACATCTAAGTCTCCAACAACATCTTCCTTTGGACAGACTTTCCCTCATATAGGGATGTTAAGGCCTTCCACATTTCATTAGTTGTTTTCTTTTCAGCTATATGTGGAACAATATGGTCCTTAATTCCATCCATTATCAGCTGCTTGGCATGTCCAGTAGCTTCATTATGCTTCCCTAGGAGATCTGCATCGGTCGGTGTACCCAGAACTTGTTCTGCATGGTCTCTTAAATGATATGCCTCTATGACTATCAAGATCCTAGCCTTCCAAATTGAAAAGTTGGATAGGCCATCCAATTTGTCCTGATCACACAGTCCATGAGGAGCCATTTGCTTAGAAATTTGTCAAAGCTCAGTTTCTCTTTGCTAGAGATTTGGATCTAAGGCCCTTGGTGAAACAAACATCTTCTGCTCCCTCTGACAACTGATTTCCCTTCTTGGAAATCTGCCAAATCAACAATGATTCAGTTCTCTTTTATCCTCTGATCAATATGCTAGTTTCTTTGGCTAGACACTCTCTGAGAAGCTAATCTCCTTCCGCTCTTTGTCACTAGTGCTTGGGCTAAAATTCTAAAAACTTCAGAAATTTAACCCCACCAGCACCTTCTGAAGTTCTACAGCTCTGCTTCAGGCATTTCTGGATCTGACAACTTCAGATCTGCGTCACACTGGGTGGCTTCAGACAATCCCAGCGCTGACTCTACGCAGTAACTGCGTGGGCTTGCTGGGAGACAGCGTAAGACTATGTCACCCTGCCCTCTGCGTAACTCTACTTCTCTAAAAACTATATTGTCCCTTCAGATCTACCCTTCTACTGCTACTATTGCACTTCTTGCTGCTTTCTGCAGCAAGATCCTTTATTCTTCTGCTGGTGACCCTCCTAGATCTGCAATTCCTCTAATACCATGTGAAAATTTCTGAATGTTACTAATGCATAAATCTACTGTTAGATCTGGTTATGCTCCTCCTACTTAATTAAGTTATTAACTAAAAATATCAGACTAATATCGAATCAAAACACATAACAGACTCTCACCAATTAAGATCTAGACAAAGTACATGCACGCATACACAAAGTGACACAATGATTTTCAGGACAAATAGTCCTCGAAAAAACCCAATGCAGGAAACCCGGTCCGCTGCTCGCTGGAGGGTTTTATTATTAAGAGTATTTCTGAATACAATAAATCTAGGTTCCAGATCTAGAAAAACCAACAGAGGAAAAAATAGATCTCTAACGCACCGACTGTTCTGAAGCCAAAATATTGATTGATCCATACCCTCAAATGGGATTTACATGACTCATCCAAAATTATGCCCTACAAACCCTAGCGTTGTCCCTAAAGCCTCTGCATCATCTTCTGCAGACATTGCATCCCTCAATGCTGGCCTGGAAAGGGCTGCATTACCCAGACTGGGTGACGCATTCCCTACGCTACCCCTAAGGGTCTCTGCGTAACCTCTGAAGGTTTCCAGCTACCTAACGCTACCCTAGGAGTGACTGCGCAACACCTACATAGTTGAAGATGCCCCTACACTGCGCAACTGTTGCCCTCTTGCTATTGATGCCCCTGCTTCTCTGCGCTGCCTTCCTGAAGCTGCTCTCTGTCTCTTGCTGATTCTAGACACTGGGATCAAATCATCCCCTTTGTTTAAACTCCCCTCTCTGCAGCTGAAACAATTCTGAGAATTCTTAGCAAACCTTGCCCTAGAATCTCAGCTTATCTTCAGTGCTCTGCCTCTGTGTATCTTTACAAATGACCTCAAGTCTTTCCTTTATACTTTTCTTGTTGGGAAACCAACGACCATGATCATATCTTGAATCAATGGCTAAGATTAAAAGAAAGCTTGATCTGTGTGACTTAAGACAATTTCATCAGATGTTTAATTTAATTAACTTTAATTATTTAATTTTCCTAGGTTTAGACTTGGGAAATACATTAAAATAATTAATTAATTAAATATCTCCCAAACCAGATGAAATTTCCCAAATCCCTTTCTGGGTCTTGTAGATCAAGTGTACTCTAGTCCCTCCACAAAATTTGGGAACTATAGCACATCCGATGCTACCCCAAATACACAAAATCTCAACACCGTCCATTAAATCATCTTTAAGAAAAAATTCTAAGGTTCAAGCAGTGGAAGATCACATCGAGCATCAGCAACAAGTTCTTCAACTCTTAAAGGATAACCTAAATTTGACACAAAATCAAATGAAACAACATGCAGATCAACATCGCAACGAGAGAATTTTTGATGTAGGAGACTGGGTATTTTTACGGCTACGACCATACAAAAAAATGTCCCTCAAGCAAGCTAAGAAGGATAATAAATTATCGCCAAAGTACTATGGTCCTTACAAGGTGTTGCAAAAGATTGGTACTATGATATACGAATTGAAGCTTCCCGCTTCTTCTTGAATGCACCCAATTATTTATGAATAATAAGAAGAAGAAATAACATCAGATAATGCAGTAGGATTTCAAGTTGAAATTTTCACATAGAAGAGCAGTGACAAGGGTCTTGGAAATACATTGATGTCAAGGGTCTTTGTCATGGTCTTGGTACTCATCAATTGAAGATCTATAAGAAGAATAATTATCGAGTTTTCCTCTCCAAGAGGGAGAGGTTTTGGCCCTTGCTTGAAAGCCTAAATATTTGTGTCTTTTGTGCATTTGATAATTGACTTGATGAAGAACGTAATAATTTAACGAAGATAAGATCTAAGTGAAAGAAGCATAACGAAATAAAAAGTAATTATCATGAAAGATAAATTTTAATAAAAGCCCTAATTTCTCAACATGAATTCCCTTCTTGAGACCGACTTGTACTTTGGAGGTTTCCAAGACTTTCTAGACTCAAAATAAATTCGTTTACAAGATATCTTTTGCTCGGAAGAGTCTTATAAACATGATGCTAACAAAAACCATAGAAGCATGAAGAACATGTTTTTACCTAGAAGAACATCAATAAAGAACATGAAACCATGCTTTTAAAATAATAACTTTTACTTTTCTTCTTTTATTTGTTACATAAGAAACATATTGAAACGAGTATAACAGCAATTGTGAAGACTGAAACTAGTTACATTTCCAACACTTCAAAGATCAAAAGTAGACAAAAAGATGACTTTGTTGGATTGCCTTTAAAGTTTAGACATAGACATTTTTTAGACTTATTTAGATCTTGAATTAACTAAAGTGACTTTTGGAGCATCTACATGTATTAAGGCCATCACAGAGGGTTAGATTATACTCATGATCATGTCATGTCAAAACAAGCTCATGCTTTATGACTTCCAAGACAAGGTTGTAACAAAAATAGAGTGGATTTCCATTGGTTGATAATCTCTTGAGGTTTCTCAGTCCCTTAAACTGAGGTTCGTTCTGTAACATTTCAATCCTGAGATTTCTGAGATTTTCAGACTTGCAATCAGCTTCTGAAATTCAGTCGAGATTGATTTAGTGGAAAAATACCTTCCTATCTTCTCATCTGATATGATTGGGATTACTCCAAGGCTTCGTTCAAGGTTGCATTAGATAGTTTTTAATTTAGTCCTCCTGAGACTCATTCCTATGTCTGAGATATTCCTTGAACTGAGACCTAATATAAATGGAGACCTTCTCAAGGTACGCTTTATGAGGTAATTTTGGATCTTCTATCACTTTGTAATAATAGTAGTCTACTCTGTTTTGAAGCAAAAACATTCTTTGGCTTCGAGATCTTCTTAAACTTGCAACCTCCTAAACAAAATAAACTGATCAAAATGCGACTTGAGAAATAGGGCTTCGGCCTACTAGCATTTGACTTCTTTAAACGATTTCCTAGATTATTTGAGACATCAATCCTGAGGCAAGTCTGATATTTTCAGATTTCGGCCTCTTCAAATTTCAGGATTAGGACTTCCTTTTTCTTCAAGTTCAGTGCTGCTCTTATACCTAGCTCTGACACCATGTTGAAATTTGTTTGCAAACTGGAATTTCTAATGATGATAATTATTTGTGATTGATATATATGTTTCCTTTTAGCATTTACATTATTCAGTTATGTCATCAAGCAATTACACATTCAAAAACATAAAGAAAGTAGATATCATAGTGCACAAGAGACAAGAGACACCAGAGATTAGGCCAGTGGCCACGGCCAAAGCCACAAGGTGAAAACCCATCTATCCTTCCTTATAGAATGAGTTCAACAAGAAACATCAAAGTCATAGGCAAACTGACTAGTGCAGCAAACCTCCAAGTGCCAAGTCAACCCTCCAAGATCCAAGACAGAATAATAAAATATGCATCAATTTGGTCCACAAAAGATCTGTATTGAGCTCTGTCACAAGCCACAAATCTCCTATCTCAAACCATTACATCTGTCATAGGCTCACATCACAGAGAGACTCTGCATCACAGAGAAATCTGCCTCAGATCTTCGTCTTCCACAGAAATATATATAGCCTCAAATAGCTCACGTACCATTGAAGATTGGTGCCTCAAATAGTTTGCATACCACAGAGAAGTGTGCCTCAGATAGTTCACATAACACAGAGAAGTGTGCCTCAGACATCTGAATTTCTCTTCCACAGAAGTTGCGAGTTGGTTACCAAAATGGTGGAGCGATAATGCCAGTATATATTTGTCCATGTGAAGGGACATGACCCTTGGGTAGGCCGACTTGCTCATCAACTTGGAGACACTAAAATATGCTTTAAAATTTCAATTTTATTTTTCTTTTAATTGTCCAAATAGGACATGATAAAATAATTTTCTTTTGACTCAGAATTTTTTGACTCTTTTACAAGATCATAATGATAAATATTCATTATGAAGACCAAATCTAGTTACAATTTCAACACCTTGAACACTCATCAAACTATGCACTTTGTTTGGTCCACTTATGTCAATGTCTAACTGGGCAACAATTACAACAGTGCCATCTAACAAACCAGTTACCAACCACACTGAATTTGCTCCGGCCTTCTCTAGTGACCATTGATCATCCACCCCCAATCCTCTCTACTCTGATACTGGATATAAAACAAAGTTTATATTCAAACAGCATCATCAATAGACAGAAGTAGGCAGAGAAAGACAGTCAAGACTTTTTACTCCTATTCTTCTTTATTACATGCATTTTTCCACCCCTGAATTGGGGGTGATTGCAAACAAACAGTTGAAAAACATATCTAACCACGTAACAACCCATGAGAATTGGCAGATGCCAGGCTACTCCTCTCAACAACCTCTACAATTAGAATAACCTGAACCCAAAATATTTTGATGTGATATAGCTGTGGAGTACTCAAGAATGTTTAAAGCGAGTTATTCTTCTAGTCAATTTTAAAGTGGAAGAACCATGCCTTCTTAGACTGTAATCCCGGTAAAGATGAGCAAGTCATCGTCAACTGATATTCACTTGGATTGAAGAAGATCAAAAAAACATGTACATCTTCCTTACACCAAAATGGTCAGTTAAACAATAGAAAATCTAACATAGCATTCCTACTGCATAGTTCTCGAAATAGCAACACAGTTAAGCTTTCTCAATTTAAACTGGAAACTCTCCAGGAACTACTGCAGAGATAATCCAGAATCTTTCAATGGAAATTAGATGTCTCCTTCCAAAATTTTTAGTCATCAGGAATCATCATGTGACCACAGTTTAGGATCCCTTTCTATCTTGCGAAAGGCAATGATTGACTTGCGCCATTCACGAATAGGAACCTACAACCCACCAGAATGAACATGCCTCAGTAATCTAACTGTATAAAGGCTTTTAATACAAGTCTAAGACAAGCTTCATAACGCAATGGAAAAAAATTGTACATAGTCATTAATTAGTCTTCAAAGAGAGAAAAAAAGGATAATATGAAATGCTGATAGAAGTCTGACAGAAGCTTTATGCATATGTACGAGGGGAAAATCAACGTACAGCTGGGAAGCCAGCATAATCACCAGGTTTATCAATATTTTTTGTCGCACAACTCTTGGCTGCCAATCGAACCTGCCACAGAAACAAGGGGCATGTCACATCACAATTTTTTGTCAGGTCATGGGTTGTGCATTGTGAAATCAATGTCAACTTAATAATTACATGTCCATATATTTGTAAGTTTGTATCCAAATTTCCAGTGCTCTAACTCTTACCTTGCATTAATCTCTCCCGGTATCGTGGCTGTTCAGATAATTCACCTATTCTCTCTTTTATCAGAAATTTACTTAAGGTTGTTTATTAGTTTCACTATCAAGAAAAATTCAATGACTCGCATGCTTAAATATTGTCAAACAAATTTAGCTGTTTAACAGAGCTTTTATAAAAGCAAGAGAAATTTACAATAGAACTATTGCTAAATGTGTTTAGGGAAATATGGAAGTACACATAACTGTTGAAGATGTAACTAGTGTCGGTCTTCATAATTGTAATTATGTCATGTAATCATTGTACTTGTCAAAAGAAAAAGAAAAGAAAATATTTATTTTGTAAAAGAAAAATTATTTGTTATAAATGGGATTCTTTCCCATTGGTTTATTGTCCCAACTCCTAGGTCAAGCACCCATTGTGTGCTCTAGGGTCTTGTGCAAAGTCAAAGAGTCATGTCATGATGTAATAGCCCTTGTGTGGCTCAAGTATCAAAAGAAAGAAATATATTTTATGTACAAAGTTAAGTCTAGAAGCCATCAAAAGGTAAGTCGGCCAGCCCCTTCATGTCGACCTAGAAAAGGCCTAATTCACCTTCAAGAAGCCTATAAAAGAAAGATTTTGACCTCATTAGAAATACACATAAGCAACAAGTTTTTCCGATCTGATGAACAACAGGAGGGATGAAATTTTCTGTGTTTGACATTTCTACAGCTCACACATGCGAGTTTCTTGGAGAAGACTAGGGTTTCCGCAGATCTGACTTTGCAGAGATTTCATTGGGGCTTGGCTGGCTTATCTTTTGGGTGGTTGGTTTTGGGTCGAGGTCTTGGAAGTCTTCATTGAATTGCTCTATAAGGAAGAGTTTCTGGGTTTCCCCATGTGGGGTTTTTCCATGGCTTGGAGCCTATCTCTGGTGTTCTTTTGTGTGCATTATGATCTTCTAGTTGGCATTTGTCTTGATGATAATCTGAACAACATAATAATGAAGAAGCACTAATATAATATCACAAGAAAGTGTCAAGTTTAATGAGAAATCAATTAAGAAACCCTAACTGTTTCTCTGCCCTAGATTTCTCAACATGGTACCAGAGCTCATTTAGGGCTTTGAAGAAAGGGAAGAAAAGGAGATCAGATTGGCACCAATTCAGCTCAAGAAGGTCATCTATCTAGGACGGAGCTCCTAGAGGAGGATCGAATTTCTGGGCACTCAATCTAGCCCTAATTACAGGGATAAGGCCGCAGGCATTTACAAGAAGAGCGAAGTTTGTTGAAGGGCATATAAGCCCCGTTTTGGAGCACCAAAGGGCTGGTCTAGAAGCCCATTCAAGGCCGAGCAGTTTGTCAAGAGGAGCGAAGTACTGTGCATAAGGAACAAGGTCTGAAGTTGTTACCAAGAGATCTGAAACCTCTGTGATTCCTCAGACATCTGAAATTCAGAACACTGTGTATATTGGTGGGTATCCGAATCCCATTTTTTGAGGATTAGAAGAATCCTGGTTAAGCCAGCTAAGGGATCTATTTATTATAAGAAAATATTGAAGTGATTGGAGGCCTAATTGACCTAGTTGGAGGGCTAATAGAATAGCTACTGCCTCTCTGGAAGAGGAGCTGGGTCTCCTACTAAATTTTGAGCATAAGTCATGAGGTAAAAATCTCTGGTTTCGTTGTAGGGTATTGTTGACTTCGTTCTGAGCATAAAACTACAATGGAAGCATAAGTATCCAAAGGAACCAAAGTTCTAAGTATAAGTATCATTGGAAACCAAGACCTATTCTTCATACCTGTGCACCAAAGTTTTGAGCACATCCGAGTTGTAAGTCTAAAAGAAATTCTGAGCATCAAATTCCATATTTCAAATAGTATCAAGCAGATTCAAATTGAAGACCTAATTGGAAGGCTAGAAGGAGTCACTTCAGTAGGAGCCGAAACCTTCTATTATATTAGGACATAAGTTGGATCTTCAGTCACCAAGAATAGGAGTCGAGACTCCTATTTTGATTCTGTGCATTAAGGAGACCTAGATTTTATTAGTTGAAGGCACATTAGGCCTATCATCAAGCTACAGTCACCTTATAATTCACTGACTTGTGTACAAGAGAAGAACCTGTGGTATGGGATACACGAAGGTAGGAAGGTTCTGTGTATAACTACAGTGACAAAGATTGCCATATATATATATACAGTCTGATCCTAAACAAGGAGACAGTAAGCCAACCTTGTGACATCTATTTTGAGCATATAGATATGTATTATTTGAAGTCTTAACAGTATTTCTCCTCAAAGGCATACTCACACTTATATTATGTTGAAGACCTCTTATCCTACAGCAAGGACTTGCATATGACATTCGAAAAGACTGTCAAGGAAAGCTACAGACAGTGGAAGAGATCATCTTACATTGATAGTAATAAGTCTTTATCTCAAGAAAATTGGAGAGCAAGGATAATTGTAAAGATCTCCAGACAAGATCTTTTAGAAGATTCTATTGGTTACACAACAGTAAGAGTTGTCATAAAGAAAGGGAGAAGGAGCTTCTAAAGATAAGGAGCCTAGAGACTATTGTGAAAAATCTAGAAGCTGGTAGATGCACCTTGATTTGATGTACACTTGACATCTAAGCAGACCTTGTAGCATCATCTATGATCATGGAGAACAGAGGTACATAATTGTAAGGTATGTATATTCTTTCGTTAAGGGTTTAACATGAAACATTGTAGGGTTGATTGTATGATTCTAAGGGTTTGTTATTGAAAGTTGACATTGGTATTGATATCTAAGTTTGAAAAACCCTAGATGGTACATGTGAAACCTTAGCTATATGGAAACCCTAACCCTTGATTTCTAGGGATTGTGAGCAATCTGAACATGTGACAAGTAGTGATTGATAAGGATGATTAGTTGTATATGACATATTGTCCCAAGATCTAGGGTTTGCACTTGAAAACCCTAGGATTCCATCCTCTAAGATCCCATGGAAACCTTAAACTGTCAAGATTGACATCATGCTTTTGTTATCATATATTTTTCTTGGTTTTACTTGTCAATAAGTGTTGTAGGTACAACATAAAGAAAGAAAAGGAAGATCCTATGGCAAGCACAATGACAGGAGGGAACTATAAGGACCCTGTAAATGATAAACTCAGCAATCAAATTGGATCCTTGGGCACTCTGATATAAGGATTTATGTATGAGAATATGGTTTCTTGATGAAGAAGATCGTCTAGAAAATTTGTCCGATAGTCGTCATCTAGCACATGATATTAAAGAAGCTCGTACAACAACTAGTTAGTGAGGGTCACTCAAAGATCCTTCATTGAATGACTTCATGGGAAGATTTCTTCACCTAGTGGAAAAAGAACCATGATGATATTGCAAACATTTTCTACTCTCTCAGATGTAGAGCAAGCTTCCTAGAAGTTTGTCAATACAGTTGCAGCATGATGAAGCCTCATCGTCAAGATGGGGAGCATTTTGAAGAAGACTAAATGACCGATTGAAGTAAAATGTATGTATGTTTTGAGATTCTCCCTTGATTTCGTTAACTCGTGTTTTCAGTTTGCATGAAAAGTAGGTTGTTGGTATATGTCTAGTATATGTATGTGCCTAGAGAGACAATGACGATGGTGTCTATAAGTCATTGTCTCCCCAGCATTGTGCTCTAATCTAGTGGAGAGATAGAGTAGTTAGTCAAGGCCTTGCTATATGAAAATGTTGGTTGATATGATGAGATGCAGTAACATAAGTTGACAAGATAACTTATGAGATGGCTTACCAATCTGACTCTTCTGATGAGAATTCCTCAATGGAAGCACTGTCCTTGTACCTGTGGACAATTGTAAATACCTCCCTAGTTAAGAGGGAGTGTTGAAGATGTAACTACTGTCAGTCTTCATAACTGTAATGATGTCATGTAATCATTGTACTTCTCAAAAGAAAAAGAAAAGAAAATATTTATTTTGTAAAAGAAAAAATATTTATTATAAATGGGTTTCTTGCCCATTGGTTTATAGTCTTAGGTCAAGCACCCATTGTGTGCTCTAGGGTCTTGTGCAAAGTCAAAGAGTCAAGTCATGATGTAATGGCCCTTGTGTGGCTCAAGTAGCAAAAGAAAGAAATATATTTTATGTACAAAGCTAAGCCTAGAATCCACCAAAAGATAAATCGCCCAGCCCCTTCATGTCGGCGTAGAAGATGCCTAATCCACCCTCAAGAAGCCTATAAAAGAAAGAGTTCACCCTCATTAGGAACACACAAGTAACAAGTGTTTTTGATCTTATGAAGAGCAAGAAAGAGGAGCAAAGTAGCCAGAAGGGAAACGAATAACAGGAGGGACGAAATATTTTTTGTTTGAAATTTCTACAGCTCACACATGCGAGTTTCTTGGAGAAGAGTAGGGTTTCCTCAGATCTGACTTTGAAGAGATTTCATTGGGACTTGGCTAGCTTATCTTTTGGGTGGCTGGTCTTGGGTCAAGGTCTTGGAAGTCTTCATTGAATTGCTTCTACAAGGAAGAGTTTCTGGGTTTTCCCCATGTGGCGTTTTTCCCTGGCTTGGAGCCTATCTCTGGTGTTCTTTCGTGTGCATTATGATCTTCTTGTTGGCATTCCTCTTGATGATAATCTGAACAACATAATAATGAAGAAGCATTAATCTAATATCGCAAGAAAGTGTCAAGTCTAATGAGAAATCAATAAGAAACCCTAACTGTTTCTCTGCCCTAGATTTCTCAACAATAACTACATCAAGGATATAATTAAACCGATGAAAATTAAGATGATTGCACTAATTCAAGAAGGGATCTGCATATGCACAAATCTTACATAATTATGTAATTAACATGTACTATTATTATCACAGATATGAACCCAATTTACTATGTGACAATAGCTAGAAATTAGCATAAATGGAAACTATAAAGGATATGTACTAGCTGCAAGATTTGTAGTCATCCAATAATTATTAATAATTGTTGTCGTTAATTTACATTCTTAATCTAGCTCTCACGCAAGGTTTATCAATGAGCTAATAGCAGGTGTAAATATTGTTGAAAATGTAACCAGTATCAATCTTCATATTTGTTGTTTGATTCATGAAATTATGTAATTCTTATGTATTTGTTCAAAGAAGAAAAATATTGTAAAGATCAAAAGAAAAATATTTATTAAGCTTGGGATTCATGCTGAAAGATATTTGTCAACAGGTCAAAGCACCCATTGAGTGCTTCAAAGTTTTTGTCATGAGTCAATTTCTATGTCATTGTGTAAAAGACCCTTTTGGGCATTTGTATTTCTAAAACTAAAAAATTAGTATTGTAATTATTATAGTGTCCATGTCAAAAAATCGGAAAGGCAGAAAGATTTTCTTATGTTGATAACTACTTGTGATATTAGTATCCTTGTTATATTTCTTATGTTCTTCTTTTATCTTTGTTTCATCAAGCAATCATCAAAAAGCATAATACGAAGATCATGGACACCAGATGTAGGCGGACAACCAGGGATAAAACCCCTTATAGGGGAAAGCCCAGTCAAGAACTCTTCCTTCAATAATTCAAAATGAGATGGACCAAGAGCCTAGACCAACAAACCTTCCTCCTCCACCTAGTCCACCTTTCAATAAGATACAACCACCTTCAATAGTCTCCTCTTGTTCAATAGCTTCAGTCCAGCAACAATTAAGAAATTTCAACCCTAGTCACTACAACTGTTGCAGAATTTCGGCTCCTCCAACAAATTCACACGTGTGGGAAAAGAGAGAGAATTTCAACTTCTTATGCTTGTGAGAGACCTCCTCCTTCGCTATCCTTTTCCTCTTCTTCCTTAGAATTTCACACTTTTTCAGCTTCTTGCAACTGCAGATCGAACTTGTTGAGATGGTGCTAGAAATGAAGTTGAGTTGTTGTCTTTATATAGCCTTCTTGTGAGGTCAAATTCCCTTTTTTGAGGCCGACTTATCCTTCCTTCAGGCCAACTTGGTGGAGCAGGCCTAGAAGACCTAAAATACAATAATTTTTTTTTTTGACAAACAAATCCCAAGAAGGGTCTTTTACAATATGACATGGACAAGGACACTTGACATAAACCCTAGAAGCCTGCAATGGAGCCTTTGACCTAAAAATAATTGACCCAAACATGAAACCCATGCTTTAATAAGTCAATTTATTTAATAATAAAATTTATTTTTCTTTCTTTTGATAAATACATTACATCATGATTCAAGTACTATTATGAAGACTAACACTAGATACATTCTTCAACACTCCCTCTTAACTAGTGCGGTATTCATAATTACAACTATACAGAGGTACATGGAAGATCTCCAAAATGAACTACGAAGTGTTCTAGCACACTCAGTGTTGTGGACTAGATACCTGACTAGAGTAATCTATCAGAGAACATTTTATAGCTTCATTCCTTCTTACAGTATTAAGGTCATCTTCCTTCATCATGCTTATACGAACATCTGCATCATCCTGAAGATTGTGTACCTACGAATCCTTCAATAGAAAGTATAACCAAATACAAATATACAGAAGCATGAAGATAACTATACCAAAAATCAAGTCATTATAATGGAAGCATTAAAACATTCAAACCTTAGAGTCTTAGACATCTAATACCTAAACCTAGTTAGGCTCATAATCAGCAAGAGAAACATACTTCAACCTTTTGCTAATATTATTGTCATAAACCCTAGATCATATTATTAAGACTTAAAGCAACTCAATCAAGATATTAGACTCTTACTCCTACAAACCCTAGATTCCACCTTCGTGACACAAAACCTTATATATTAGCAATTTAGTCAAATAACGATTCTACGATGCTTGTTAGACTCTACTAGGGTTTGTTACAAACTCTAGAATTCATAAACTAAAACATGAGCAACAATAAAGAGGTCAGCATACTGGCATATACATATCTAGGATTTTATAAACATACACTAACATATCATAACAATATCTACTAGGTAAACCCAAGACACAAACATTAATACATGAAAGTTAGATATATAACAATTTTGACAAGACTAGAGTTTCGATCAAACAAACGAATACACATGTAAGGTTTCATCCCTCAAATCTTACTATTAGAAAGGGTTTTGCTTATAAAACCTAGATTACCAAACCCTAAAGGTCTAGGGTTACAGTACATTAACAACAAACCCTAAAGAACTGGGTTTTTATTATAACAATACCAAAACTCTAAACATCAAGAAAATAAGATCTCTAGACTTCATCATCAACCCTAAGTAGACTAGGGTTTCATAATCAATATTGATGCACCCTTAGGTTTGGGTTTTATAGTGAACCTTTTAGGGTTCCATAAGAATGATCAAAATTTCATGAGGGTAGACTCAATCTAATGATTAATCACCCAAACAAGAATCTTTATGATTCAAAACCCTAGGCATAACAATGTTAGTAATGTAGAGAAAAATTTAAAAGAAGAATGATCATACCTTTTATATGAAGAGAACTTTGTAACAAAGCTTACAGGTTAAGACATAGCTTGAGTCGTTTCTTAACAAACCTTGTAGGGCATCAATTCTTGAAGAGCTTCTTTTGCACTAGAACTTCTTCGATGTTTCAAGTCTATTCGTTGAAATCTTCTTCATAGCCTTTGACCATTTAGTAAGCTTTCCTAACCAGGGTAAAATATAAAGAGAAGGTTATTATTTTACAATACAAACATATTTTGATATGACAGAGAAACCAAATATAAAAGAGAAGACAAGGAATAAGATACTTATCTTTAGGTAAAATGGTGAAGGCTCCCTCTTAATCCAATCTTTGAAGGATACCTACAACTTATCAAAAATTCAAATTGTCCTAACAAGACATGTTAGACCTACAAATTCTAGAAATCAAATCATAAATGAAAATATTACAGAACTTAAAATAGAAGGATATGTAAGGGATAGTATTCCCTAAGAGTCCTTGGCAAAAATATATTTGATCTCGGATTCTTCAATCTTGTTCTTATATGGTGGGCCTTCATCAACAACATTCGCATACTCTCTCTCTTCTTATTCCTCGGACTCTCTGGACAATGACTTTTGTAGTGACCCATCTTGTGGCAGTTGTAACATTTAATCTTAGATAGGTCCATTTTCTTCTTTGGTCCTTTGAACTTCTTGAAGTTTCCCTTCCTCTAATGATGAGAAGAATAGGCATTCGAGGTGTTTCCTTCTTCATCCTCCTTGTTGTTTACTAATGATATTATGGCTTCCTTTTGACTACATGCATTCCGCATTTGTTCAAATGTTAGAGTATCCTTCCAACTATTAAGTCCTGATGCAAAGGCACTCCAAGATTTTGGTAGTCCTAGAAGGGCAATAATTATGAGCTCCTTTTCTGGGACAAATTCATCTATTGCTTGGACTTCATCTCTGATTCTAGATATCCTTATAAAATATGATGAAACGGTATCATCATTTGTCATCTTAACAATTCTTAGTTCATTCTTGGGGCTTGCTATTTGACCAATGTTCTTGATTGTGAATAACTTGGAGAGAGCCTCATACATTTATTGAGCGGAATTTAAGTTGGATAGGTATGGAATTAGGTTATACATAACTCCATCCACTATAAGTTTCATGGCCAAGATTTTGATTTCTCTAAACTTTGCGCTCTCTGCTTCACTTGACTCATCTGTAGGTTTCTTGACTTTTCCTTGAATGAGATCCAAAAATTTGTTCTTTTTGAGAATGAGGTCTATCCTCTGTTTCCAGGCCCTATACTTGGAGGCAGCTTCTAGTTTGTTTTCTCCCTTCATTGAATTTGTCATAGTTCCTGTAGATAGTAGGCTTGTCTCTTTATACGCTCCTCTTTAATGAACTTTCCTTGGTATTTCTTTCCTCGATAGATTTTTGACCTGCCTTTTTCCTTCTTCACCTTAGCTATATACCATGTTAGAAAATCGGAAAGGCAGAAAGATTTTCTTATGTTGATAATTACATGTGATGTTAGTATCCTTATTATATTTCTTATGTTCTTCTTTTATCTTTGTTTCATCAAGCAATCATAAAAAAGCATAATACGAAGATCATGGACACGAGATGTAGGCAGAAAACCAGGGTTGAAACCCATATATAGGGAAAAACCCAGTCAAGAACCTTTCCTTTAGTAATTCAAAATGAGATGGACCAAGACCCTAGACCAACAAACCTTCCTCATCCACCAAGTTCTCCTTTCAATAAGACAAAATAATCTTCAATAGTCTCTTCTTGTTCACAACAACCAAGAAGTTTCGACCCCAGTTACTGCAATTGCTGCAGAATTTTGACCTCCCAGCTACTGTAGAATTTTGGCCCCTCCAACAGCTTCACACATGTGGGAAAAGAGAGAGAATTTTGACTTCTTGTGCTTGTGAGGGACCCCCTCCTTCGCTATCCTTTTCCTCTTCTTCCTTAGAATTTCGTAGTTTTCCAGCTTCCTGCAACTGCAAATCGAACTTGTTGAGATCGTGCTACAAATGAAGTCGAGTTGTTGCCCTTATATAGCCTTCTTGTGAGGTTGAATTCCCTTGTTTGAGGCCGACTTGTCCTTCCTTGAGGCCGACTTGGTGGAGGAGGTCTAGAAGACCTAAAATACGATTAAATAAATTTCTTTTTTTGACAAACAAATCCCAAGAAGGGCCTTTTACAATATGACATGGACAACGATACTTGACATAAACCCTAGAAGCTTGCAATGGAGGCTTTGACCTCAAAATAATTGACCCAAGCATGAACACCCATGCTTTAATAAGTCAATTTATTTAATAATAAAATTTCTTTTTCTTTATTTTGATAAATACATTACATCATGATTCAAGTACAATTATGAAGACTGACACTTGTTACACTCTTCAACAGTCTAGACTCTAGAGGTTTCTATGATCGAGTCGACCAACTAGCTGAAGCCAACCTATAAAGGGTTTGAAGAGCCACCTGGAAGGCCATATAAGGATGAACTTTGACCTCCATTGAGTGAGGCACAAGCACGCATATCTTCTCATATGTTCTACAACTAGAAGAGGGAGTGAAGGATTATAAAACCTAGTGAAGTGAAGCAAAGGAAGGAGACTACCCTAGAAGAAGTTTGATATATTTTCTTCCTGTGATAGCTCTGTTTTGTGAGGTACCTAGGATTACCTCTGTTAAGAAATTGTAGGGCAAGTGATTAACTCAAATTCTCTTCTTGATAATTACTTGTGAGCTTGCTTATGTATTCTCTTATTTCACTTAGTTAATTTTTCATCAAGTCAATTATCAAAGCACTTAGTCAACTGTAGGGACAGAATAATGTTCACTTGTAACTGAACATCTTGAAATGTAGTTAGGAAGGTAAATCTCTGATTTACCTTCCTCACTTTCTACTACCTTTAGATCACTGTCTTGACTTTGACAAATTCTTTCCTTAGATCCTTTAAACTCAGAGATATTCTTACTGTACCCTTTCTGCACCTTCAGTCATTGCACCTTTAGTCATCGTGTACCTTTAGATTGCACCTTCAATCATCGTGTACCTTCAGTCAACATCATGTACCTTCAGTCAACATCGTGTACCTTCAGTCAACATCGTACCTTCAGTCTACCTCAGATAGATCCGCAATTCTATTCTTTTTCCAACGCTATCCACCTCAGACTTGACCGCAATCTTGTGTGCTAAATGGACCGCAGAATAGTCATATACATATATGACTAATCTAGCTATTGGGCCGACCAATCAGCTAGTATTTTGGCCGACTTGCAGTTTATGTTCTTCGTCATTACTTCACATATTTCAACGTTGTCTTCATTGTAGTTGGAGCTTAACTTCCAACACTTTTTGATCTTGTCTTCCAGCTTGTTTGAAGGCTGTTTTGTGAGCTTCTTTACAAGGTCTTGCAGCATATCCATCTTGAACTAGATCCTTTCATGATTTTGACATTTTATACTTTTGTCTCCTTCTTTTCATAATTACATAGTTCAACATGAAGACTGACCTAGTTACATTTTACACCACTCCCTCTTAACTAGGGAGGTATTCATATAGTTACATGATCATTTTTAAACTAAAGAATCTCATAAGAAAAATCAGATTGGTAATCGCATCTGTATAGCATTATTTCAACCAGCATTGTACTAGTGCAAGGCCTTGACTAACAGCTCCATCTCTTCAACGAGACAATGGGCTTCAATGCCGGCAAGACACGTGACTTATAGACACCTTCGTCATTGTCTCTCCAAGGTACATACTCCACCCAGGTGTTCCCAAAGTATGACCTTCCTGGACTATTGTTCTCTTGGGTAGCTAGCCCTCAAAGAATATCGGTCCCCGACTACTCTTATCTTGAATGCCCTATCACATTCTCAAAGAGTATCGAATGCCAGATGATTACCCAATCCTCCATTTTGTCTTCCCAAGACCAAAATGATGTGTCTATCTCTCCCTCCCAGGGAGGACCTTATTCCACAAGGGAATGTACTCATTCTCATACAAAGAATGTACCTAAGCTCATCCTTAGGAACTACCAAGTTTCTTCCAAGTAAGAAACTTACCATTAGGCTCCCTCTTAATCAGAGACCTCTAGCAGCAATGGTGAGACACCTAGCTGCTCATGAAGAATTCCTGTTCTCAATGTCATGGATTTCGATATTGAGGAATCTCCAACTTTTAGCTTCATAGGGCACAAATCATCCATCACTTCCATCCCGAGTCATGTCAGCGGTCAGAAAGTGATTCAACAGTCTTTCTCATCTGGTCCATTGTTATGCCATGCTGCTTTCCTTCGAATCATTTCCAAGGATAATACATCCTTTCTCATGATTGGTAGCCGTGCAAAAACTTATCCAGATAAACATATACATATGAACTTTTAGAACAAAAGTTACCTTAGTGATGATCTTTCACCATGACATCTTCCTATAGGTATCGACATTCTTCATACAGATTGACACATCTACTAAGGCTATGTTTTGTCAAGGGTCTTCTTATTTACTAGAATTCTGTCAGAGTCTACATATCCTCCCAAGAGATCTCCTAGTCACATCTTCTTTTCTTTCGATTTTTCGATTGATAGCAGCCTTTTGATATGGTTGCATGTCATGATCTTTTCCTCTCTGCACATTCTTTATTCCCAGGAACTTATAACCTTTCTGGTTTCTAGTTCATATACAACCACCTCATATTCCATGAGGACATATTATGTTGATTTCATCTATCCGTGCATTGAGAGATACTCCTCCATAGATCATACTTTTAAATACAGAAGTTCATTACCTGCAACCATATAGCATGACATCACAGCATCCAATGTCAGCATATAAATATATACATACCTCATACCTTTTTCCCTTGAGTCATCTTGTAGCAATTTTTAGGAATGAATCGCTTCATTCCCTTGGCGTGTTTGATCAATATGTCATCACATCCCAAAAGTATGTTTCTATGATGACCCTTGCTCTTGATGACTACTTTCTTAAAGTTTGTCAAAGAGGTTTTTCCCGAAGCTGATTCATCAGGAGCTCTTGCCATGCTTAGATCAGAATACTACATTGCTTCCTATCATATAACCAACAGAAGTCAATTCCTTATTCATAAGTTTGTGTGATTTTCCTTGAATCTTCTTTTCTTTCTCCTATTGAGATTGTCCCTTTAGGACCAACTTTCTTGTAGTGTCCATAAGTCTTCCACTTTTCCTAAACTTTCTTTTTCCTTCTGCAAATGTTGATTCTTTTTATCCTTCAACATTTTGGCCCTTGATCTAGCATAGAGACCACAAGTTGAATTAGGTAATTTTCTTGTCTATTTGTTACATTGTCCATCTTATCGTCTTTTCCAGATCTCACGGTTGAGATCTTATGAAGATATCCCTTCATCCTTTGATACCTCAATTTTGTGTAAATCGGGTCCAAGTGACATAACCTTATTTATTTCATAGAATATTTCTTTTAGCTTTAGCATATATTCTCTTGATGTCTCCAATCCTTCATAGAGTTTTCATGACTTTGCTTTCTTCGAGGACTGTGACTATCCTCCTTATGCAAGGATACTTGGTAACCCAACCAGCTTATAGATCTCCCTGCAAAACAAAGTCATTTAACCAAATTTGATTATAGAATGAAAGATACTTACTTGATAAGTGAAGATAAAGTCTTCAGCTTGATTTTCTTCGATGGCGGCGGAGAAAAGATGTGTTAGTGCTTTCTTTTTGAATGATCTTCTTCAAGGGTAAGGAAAGCCTTCATTTCTACACTCCTAGCCTCGACTTCTTACAGTCTTCTTATTACGCTTTCCAAGAGACTCCTGTTTACAACTTCTTTCTACACCTTCTAATACTTAACACAGATTAGCACCGAACAACACTAATCCTAAAACAGCCTCAGACTTTTGTGATTGCTTGAATTTTATTATAGAATAGACTTCAAGATTATAATGAGCCTTCGTCGCACCTTCTCCAACTGAGATTTTCATTTAATACTCCTCTTCCTTCGAATTTGTTGTCTATACTTCAAATTTCAGACATTACCTCAAATTTCAGACTTGTTCTCAACAATAAACATAATCTCCTTTTTGCATTTTTGTCTCCCTTTAACGCAACCTTAATATCACCGAAACTTGCTCAGACTTATTCGAAGTTGTTGTCATCAAATTGTTGAGAATTTGTATCACTGAAATTGCATCGAACTTGTATCAATACCATCGAGCTTGTATCTCTGCAATAGCACCCAACTCCTTCTTTGTAAAAGCACCAAACTTCTTTTCTCTGAAGTTGATCTCAGACAGTAACTTTTCTCTAATTCCAAAATCTTCTCAATAAGGTGATCTTCTTTTCCCATAGCTCTGATAGCATGTTCAGGATTTGTAGGGCAAGTGATTAACTCAAATTCTCTTCTTGATAATTACTTGTGAGCTTGCTTATGTATTCTCTTATTTCACTTAGTTAATTTTTCATCAAGTCAATTATCAAAGCACTTAGTCAACTGTATAGACAGAATAATTTTCACTTGTAACTGAACATCTTGAAATGTAGTTAGGAAGGTAAATCTCTGATTTACCTTCCTCACTTTCTACTACCTTTAGATCGCTGTCTTGACTTTGACAAATTCTTTCCTTACATACTTTAAACTCAGAGATATTCTTACTGTATCCTTTTTGCACCTTCAGTCATCATGTACCTTCAGATTGCACCTTCAGTCAACATCGTACCTTCAGTCTACCTCAGACAGATCCACAATTCTATTCTCTCTCCAACGCTGTCCACCTCAAACTTGACTGCAATCTTGTGTGCTAAATGGACCGCAGAACAGTCATATATATATATATGACTTATCTAGCTATTGGGCCGACCAATCAGCTAGTATTTTGGCCGACTTGCAGTTTATGTTCTTCGTCATTACTTCACATATTTCAACATTGTCTTCATTGTAGTTGGAGCTTAACTTCCAACGCTTTTTTATCTTGTCTTCCAGCTTGTTTGAAGGCTGTTTTGTGAGCTTCTTTACAAGGTCTTGCAGCATATCCATCTTGAACTGGATCCTTTCATGATTTTGACATTTTATACTTTTGTCTCTTTTTCATAATTACATAGTTCAACATGAAGACCGGCCTAGTTACATTTTACAACAACCTCAGGTCTGAGTTTGCTGGAAGTATCATATTTTGCTTATCTGAGATTTTCAAGGCTAGAAGAGCCTTCTTGTAGAAAGATCCTACCTTGCTTCCCTTGGAGATCTGGTTGTTTGACTTGTGTCATGATAAAAGAAACTTGTAATGGTCTTGGAAGTCTTCTTTGAAGTTGATGGGAAGTGGTTTGTTCAGGTTTTCCCCAAGTTGTGGGGTTTTTCCCTAGCATGGTGCTTATATTTTGTCTATTGTCTCTTGTGATATATGTAATACCACTAAAGAATGATCGGTGGCTCATATGGTTCAATGATTTGTTCTTATGGTTTGTTTGTTCGCATAGATCTAAGGCATGTATAATTATTTTGGTTCACAATATTTGAGGCCTATATAATTATTTTGGTTCACAATACTCAGTGGCACTTAGACTTTATGACAATGGCATGTAGGCCTTAATTTGAAGCTCACATATTTTGTTTCGTGAAACTGTGGCACAAAGGTATGTATCCATTAATCAATAGCATCGTATATAAACTCGCGTCATATGGCTCGTTATATAGATCCAAATGAACTCGCTATATCATGTGCTATGCGATCACTACATAAAACTTTTCACAAGGCTCGCTTTAAAACCTCAAGCTCATCCTCTATGGTTTTGTCGCACTAGCTCAGAATATGCTTGCATACTCTGTGATGATATGGTGCCATCTTATGATTCATAATGTTCATATACATGGCTCGCTAGCTAATATATGACATAACCATACACAGTATTACTTCAACAGTGATTTCATTTCTTTGTGGCACGTAGCAATCACCAATGGGTTGCTACTACAGTGGTTCGGTGAAACATTGTTCATGCCTCGCTCAATTGGTATCACATTTTTGTGGGTCACTGAATATCAAAGGCTCGCATTTCAAGCTGACACTGAAGGATTCTCTATGGATCACATTTTTTTCAAGAAGCTCATAATACCTATGTGTCTCACATTCTAGAAATCCACAAAACAGAGACTCACAGTTTTCCAGTGATTTGATTAATATATATTTTGAACGTGGCTTGAATCATTACTTACGAATCGCAAAGCATTGTGGCTGAGATCATTACGACTCAATCTATTTACTATTGTTTTCATACTTCTTTCTAGCTCGTTGTTGTGACTACAATCCATTGCACGTCGTTATAATATTACAGTGACATCAAAATTGTCTTGACTAAACTACAAAGGCATCATACACGATGACAAGAAACTATCTTGTGAAAAGCATGAGTATGGAGAGTCTGCAACATTATCTTCATTTCAAATAAAAAAAGAAGTGACTTCTATAAAGCCGACCTGAAGATAATATAAAAATGGTCAATGGACTATGAAGATCTTGCCTCTAAATTGTTGAATCTCACTATGACACCGATCTACGAAGTTGATAAAGGTTATAGAATGGTATTATAATGGCTTAGTGAGGCCCACATCAAGTCCATGACACTATGTTCCATGTAAAAACAACGAAGACTTGAAGATATGGTGTTTGTAATGGATTTACAGGTGACAGATTCTGTAGTGTGACAAGTAGCCATGAAACTTCAGAAGGAACCGAAATACTTAAGCACATTTATGGACTAAAAGAAATAATATTTAAAGGTTGGTTTAACCCTATGTAAAGTCAAGTTGGCAACTCAACATGGGAGAAGTTGAGGTATCGATGTCGAAGATCAACACTTTTTGAAAAAGCATTGAAGGACATCATGATTAGGGTTTTGTAGCATATTTTGCATAATACAAATCTAGCATGTGTAGATCATACAATAATTGAAGGTTTTTGGAATCTAGGGTTCATAAATCCTAGACAAGACTTGAATTAGAAATCCCTAGGAATATGAAAACCCTAATCCTTTGAAGCCCTAGCTCTTTATCTCTAGAGTTTTTGAAGATTTAAATTTTTTAAAGAGAATCTAGGATATGTAGGGAAACCCTTGTGAAGCATTCAATGCCAAATCCCTAGCTGTAGAAGTTTCCACTCAAACTAAAAACCTTAATAAGGGCTAGGTCCTGGGATATCTAGGGTTTGTAACGAAAACCCTAGACACTCACCTTTTTGAAGTCATACTAACCCTAAATTGGTAAAATTAACATTCTGCTCTTGTACGTGTATAGTTTGCTTGGTTGTACTTGTTGACAAAAAAATTGCAGGTACATAAAGAAAGCAAGATAAGAAGGAAGAAAATCAAATCAATGATGAGCATGATGGGCGCTGAAGGAATTAATACTAACAAAAGATCTTTCTTTTCTAGAAAAAGGAATCTTATCTTTGTCAGGTATAAGAAACAACCTCAGGCTATCTAGATGATTACATGAAAGCAAAGGTATGCATACTTGAAGATATTCTTCCCAAGAGCATGGTTCATATCTACAAGAATCATGAAGGAATAATTGGTTATGAATATGTTTAATTGCATGAATATAACAATATTGATCAACATCAAGTATAGTATCCTGAAGAAAAGAAGGGAGTTAACAATGACAACTCTAAGAAATATATTATAGTTTGGTAATAAAGCTCGATCCTTGGGCTCTCTGATGAATGAAGGAAGATTCATGTTGATGTTGTGATGAGATGAGGAATGTTTAGGCAAGCCCAACATATTTGGCAACTATGAAGTCAAGATGTATTCATTTTGGATTTAAAGGTCAAGTTCGTACAACAACAAGAGGTTAACCTGAAGGTCAAGTTCGTACAACAACAAGGAAATCACTTTCATAAGGAAGTTATGATCAACTTGAAGTTTGAAAAGGACCAATATAATGCCTTCATTAATGATGACAAGACCAAAGTAATGTGCAAGATTGATGACCTGAACCCTGTCACAAGTGTTGGAGGATGGTGTTAGAAAATCAGAAAGTAAAAAAAAATCTCTTTAGACAATCCCATGCTTCAATAATTCTTTCTTTAAACAAATACAATTATGAAGACCAACACTAGTTACATTCTTCAACAAATGGCTCCATCTTGTTCAGGAAGGTTGAAGTTCTTTTATGACATGATGATACTAAAGGAAGAGCTTGTGTAGCTATTGCTACTATGATCTCCACTAGAAGAACAAAGTAGTTGATGTTGACACATCTCCCGAGTTGAGAGGGAGCTTCAATATATTCCCTTTGTCTGTGAAGGAACATGTATATTCTCCTTAGTTAAGAGGGAGTGATGATGGACATGATTATCTACTTCATATGTCATACACTAGGACAAGACTAACAGTCGTACGTCTAGTGAAGGCCATGAGGAGAGAATGGGGATTGAAGAATTGGATAAGCATATGAGACTGCTACTCCTTGAGAATAGATGTTCCTTGAAGTTTGACCTTGATGATAACTAATTTGTATAAGGTTGAGGCATTGGTTAGATCATGATGATGAGATGTTGTACCTTAGGAAAATTAGCCCGTATGATGGTACTTAGAGTTGGTATATTGGCAGGTAGCCTAGATGATACCTAGATCCCTGTTGTGGTTGGTAACTTGGTAGATGGCCGAGATGGTACCTATATATTTGTTGGTGCCTTAACAGGTCGCCTAGATCAGTGTTGCAACGAATGTCCTAGTGTTTTAGTTGAGCCTTTTGTAGAAGTGATTTGGCAATAATTTAAGCTATTTGGCTAAACTATTTTATTACAAATCACTTGGTCTACTAGATCATATTGTGTTGCAGAATTTAGTAAGAATTATAAGGGTCTATAACGAATGGGTATTCCCCCTTTGAGGGTTGAATTTGTAAAATCTTATGTAAAAAATATTTTAGTGCATGGTCCCTCATACTTAGACACCATCGCTAAAATATTTCAGAGTGGAAAAATAATTAATCCCCTCGTGAGTCATTTAAATAATTTTTCTGGCAAAATTAAAATTAAATCCTAAGCCAGAAAATTAATTAATTTAGAGTCAAAATTAAAATATTAGAGAAATTGCTAATTTTGGAAAACTAGGTCCAAACTCCATGTTGTGATGCTCAAATGAAGATACCATTATTTTTATTGGATTCCTCTTTCGGAGAGGTGCAAGATCGATCTAAAGATCATCTTGATCCGATGAGCAGAACATTTATTTTGAATTTATTCAAGATATATGCAGGTCGGCCTTAAGGTTTTGTGCCCCAGCAGTGGTGTCACACACCCTGACTGATGGATATATATTGATCAATGTTGGAGGACATTTTCACTCATCTCATCCTCACACATTTCTGTCTCCTCACCTGATTGGTTCGATGACCTTGGTAGCTTTTCTCTCCACACGTGGGAAAATTCCAGCAGCAGCACATTTCTGATTTCAGTCTAGGGTTTCTACAACAAACTTTGACCAGCGTTGACTTTGGTCAACGCAAGGTCAAAAGGACCTGAAACTCTCCCAAAAGTTCGATTTTCCTAATCTGCATTTTCTGGCACTATCCCCGAGGCAAGATGTTGACTTTGATTTTTCAGCGTTGACCTAGTTGTTGCTACTGTTTGCGTTGACCGTTGACTGACAGCATTGACTTTTGGGTTGAATTTTGAGTTTACTGTTTGGCTGTCCTAGAGAGTTGTGTGACATTGCTGGTTGGCTGACCATATTCAGACTTTGTTGGTTGAAGCATCCTATTGACTGTCGTAACGCACCAACACACATATATTTCTAGCTTGTCTTCTGTCGATCTACTAGTATGTTCTATCATCATTTTATTTTATTGTTTATGTGATTGTTGTCTGATATTGAAGAAAAGTAAAGTTGCATCAAGCATAGAACATCTACAAAAATTTACATGGATTCAGAGTTGAGGTGAAGACAAAGCCCTAATTTGTAGCAATCACCTAAGAAGAGGATGGGTTCCTCAAACTACAATGGCTTTAAGGCTGATGACAAATTGACTAGGAAGGATGACTTCCATGCTTGGAAGATGACATTGGATCTTAACTTGGAAGACCAAGATGTCATGGACTAGGTGCACGGTAAAATCCAAGAGTCTCCATCCACTGCAACTGTTGCTGCCAAAACAAAGTATAAGAAGGGGGAGATCAAAGCAAAGCTAATGATCAGGGACTCAATTCACAAGAGTTTGGTTGCCTACATCTCTGAGCTAGGCACATCCAAAGAGATGTATGATAAGTCGGTCCACATGTTCAAGGCCAACAACCCGAAGAATATGAAGAAAGGCAGGGATGAGTCTGTTTAATCATACTTTCTGAAGCTGACCGAGATCAGGAACAATCTGTTGGATATTGGGGAGACAATAGCTGATCGAGAGATGGTTTTCACCGCACTTGGAGGGCTCTCATCCGAATGGCATGTGTTCAACACTACCATTCTCAATAACAATGTGATACCTGACTTTGACGAAGTACTATCGAGATGCGTACAAGAAGAGACAAGAATGAAGGAGTATGAAAATGAAGGAAACGCTGCCTACGCTGCTCATTCTAGAAAAAAGAACTTTGGTGGTCCAAAGAACAAAGGAAGAGCAGGGGCCCAAGGAAAGAAGGGCAAGTGTTACACTTGTCACAAGCTAGGTCACTATGCTAGAGAATGCCCTTTCAAGAAGGATTCTCCCGATGATGATGACAACAACAACAATCGGAGGAATGGAAATCAAAGGAACAACAGGTCAAGGGGAAGAGGAAGGCTCCCTTAGGCGGAAATGGTCAACCTTTCAAAAGGTCGAGAAACTGCAAGTATGAGGAAACAAATGTTGTTGATAAAAGAAATGGAATTCATTCTTGTATCTGCCCTCTCTGTTGCATCTCCACCCGACACTATGGATGTCTGGTTAATAGATAGTGGTGCCTCAAGGCACATCACTGGGTTCAAGGAAGCACTTTCTGATATGGTTGAGAATGATACTAATCTAGAAATTAACCTTGGAGATAATGCCACATATCCCGTGAAAGGGACAGGGACTGTGACCCTCCACTTGTCTGAAGCTCAAGTCCTCCGCTTGCAGGATGTACTCTATGTACCTAATTTGAAGAAGAAACTTGTGTATATATCGGCCATGGAAGACAAAGGTTTCAATGTGGCATTCATTGATGGAAAGGTGTGCATCTAGAAGAAGAGCTTCAAGGAAGCTATCACGATTGGGTTTAGAGTTGATACACTCTACCAGTTTGGAGGAAGTCCACTGTAATATCCCCAAGGGAAATAACCAGTAATAAACAGAAAATTGCCAGACAGATATAGAAAATACAATGCTAAACCAGATCACTGAACAATTGCACATAGGATTCCAGAAACTGAGCCATTTTATTAATCTGAAAGTACATAGAGAGGAGTACAAGAAAATCAGAGTAAGTGCACCTATCCTTGCCCTAGGCAAGTAGAGACCCTCTCAGACAGAATAATGGCTGCAACAAGGACAGCGTCCTAGCTGCTCTGAAGACTGAAGACTGGAAAACAGCTGATCTCAACTCCAAAACCCTCACCAATGGAAAACGCTGTCTCTGTTAGTGACAGCGCAGAAACAGATGAAGCACTAGGCACCAAAACCTCCAGACAGATAGATCAGCTACTGAATGCTAGGAAAACGCTGTTGAGCCCTCTCACACAAGCCTGCTCCTCAGATCAGCGTCCTACCTGGTGGATCTGCCTCCTGAATGCTCAGATCTGCTGGATCTGAAGCCTCCAATCAGATCTGCGTCCTATCCCTCCTGATCTGCATCCTCCTAGATCAGATCTGCTACCAAACCTTCAGATCTATGCTGGATCTGACAATATCTCTTCAGATCTGCAGCCTCCAAGGCTGGATCTGATGTTATCTCTTCAGATCTAGGCTAGACCTGCCAATATCTCCTCAGATCTGCAATCTCCCAAGCTGGATCTAGTGCTATACCTTCAGATCTGCAACATACAAAACTAGATCTGCAAATATCTGCTCAGATCTACCCTCTCCAAGGCTGGATCTATCAATGGCCTTCAGATCTGCATCCTCCTCTTCAGAACTGGACAGCGTCCTTACTCCCAAAGCTGATCTGCGTCCTTCCTCCCCCTGGACAGCGTTTTCTCTGCCCAGATCTGGACTGCGTCCTCCCTCCTGCAGAAACAGCGTCCTTCCTCTCCTGAACTGCGCAGCCACAAGAGGGCTTCTTCCTCTTCAGATCTGCACCAGAAACTGCTGCTACTTTGCTGCTGGAACTGAAAAGTGTACTCAGAACAAAACCTTACTAGGGCGGGCACTCGAAGTCCCCCGAAGCTAAGGGTGGAACCAGAAATAACCTTACCAGGGCAGGCACTCGAAGTCCCCCGAGGCTAAGGGTGAGATCTCCGACCGGAGACACTCGTGCACTAAACAGTGCTGCAGACCGACTAAACAACCGGCGTGCTGAAGCAGACATAAGTCTAGCTATCAATAATAATCTCAAATCATGAATGATCCAAATGAGGTGAGAACCTCTCCTTTTATAATGCCAAACTCCCTCCAAAACTTAACTCTCCTTTGACCTGCGCAGTTTACCTTGGGTCAGCCTGATGCCTCCCCCATCATACCCATGTGGACCCCCAAGGCCCCCTCTCTAAGTTACAACGTCAATCTACTAGGAAAAGAACACTTTATTATAAAGTGAGGTGACTAAAGTGAGGTGACCCCTCTTATTTCTCACTTTATTTATTATTTCTAGCTAAAGCGGCAAAATAAAGCAAAAATGCAAAGTAGCCTCAACCGCTACACCAAAAGCCCGGACTGTTAGTGAGGGTGAGGGGCCTGTGGGGGAACATAGGAGCTCAACGCCCACCCGAGCACGGACGAGCACCCTTGCCAGCCTCCCCACACCACGCGTACCTCGGGGCGTGTCGTGACCCACCGAGCCCCAACAGACTTGCCACCCTAATGAAGGATATTACAACCACCACGCTCCGCAGTCTCGACCTCGAGACCCCTACCGATACCGCAGCCTCAACCGCTACACCAAAAGCCCGCACTGTTAGTGAGGGTGAGGGGCCCAGGTGTTAAGGGTGAGCTCAACAGCCCACCGGAGCATCTCGGGACGGGGACCCTTGCGCAGTCCCCCAATTACGCAGACCTCGGGGCGTGTCAGGACCCACCGGAGCCTCAACAGGACGACTGCCCTAAACAGGGATATTACATCCACTAGGAGCGATGACGTGCAATACTATTTGACAGACAAAACTATGGCATCGAAGGTTTGGACACCTTCACTACAAGGCCCTTCCCGAAGCAAGGAGGGTGGTGACAAGGATGCCCGAGTTTTCAAATAATCATGAAAGTGTATGTCAGGGTTGTGCTGAAGGAAAGCATACGAGGGAACCTTTCCCCTCAAGTGTCACAAAGACATCTGATGTCTTGCAATTGATACATTCTGATCTATCTGTGATGCTGCCCGTGACATCATTGGGAGGATGTTCTTATTATATGACATTCATAGATGACTTCTCTCGCAAAACCTGGATATACTTCTTGAAGAAGAAGGATGAGGCTTTCATGTGGTTCCATACCTTCAAAGCCTTGGTGGAAAATCTGACAAGGAAGAAGATCAAGATATTGAGGACCGATAATGACACTAAATATGAGACGAACGAGTTCAAGAACTTTTGCAAAGAAGCTGGCATCAAGAGGGAGACCACAACTGTCTATACTCCTGAGTAGAATGGCATTGTTGAACGAAAGAATAGAACCATTGTGGAAGTTTCTCGTGCCATGCTATGTGACCAGGGTCTACCAAAGTTTCTGTGGGGAGAAGCTGCGAACACTGCTGTGTACATACAAAACCAATGCCCGCATTCTGCTTTGGACTCCAAAACTCCTGAAGAGGTTTTCACTGGTAAGAAACCTAACGTCTCACATATTAGAGTTTCTGGATGTCCTATTTATTTTCATGTGCCGAAAGAGAAGAGGAGCAAGTCGGATGCTTCTGGGAAGAAGGGAATGTTTGTGGGCTACAACGAAACTTCGAAGGCCTATAGAGTCTATGTGCCTGGTCAAAGGGAAGTGGAGATATGCCACGATGTCACCTTTGATGAAGATGCTTCCCTAAGGAAAGTAGTCAATCTTCCGAGATCCGAGGAAGATCATGAAGCAAGGCCTGGAAATCAAGAAGAACTGAAGGATGAGACGATGTTCGATGCTGAAGGACTGATGGACCCGATTGATCCACCTCCTTCACTGGGGAAGAGACCATCATGGCTCAGGGACACTCTCGAGGATGCCGAGGCACATATGGCCCCAAGGGGAACATTCCGTGAAAGCAAGAAGCCGAAAAGATACCAAGGGTATCTAGCAGCCATGAGTACTATTGTACAATTTGAGCTTGGATCTTTTGAGGAAGTTGTTAAGCATCAAGTCTAGAAGGATGTTATGCACGAAGATTATGAGTCAATATTGAAGAATTATGTCTGGGATGTGGTTCCAAGACCGAAGGACAAAGCAGTTGTCACCTCGAAATGGCTCTACAAGATCAAGCATGGATCTGATGGAAGTGCTAAAAAGTTCAAGGCAAGATTCGTTGCCCGTGGTTTCTCTCGAAAGGAAGGCATAGACTATGATGACATATTTGCACCTGTGGCCTGATATACCACCGTCCGATCTATCATAGCCCTTGCTACTACGCAAGGATGGATTCTTCATCAGATGGATGTGAAGACCACATTTCTGCATGGTGCGATAAAGGAAGAGGTGTATGTGGAGAAACCTCTGGGGTTCGAAGTCCAGGATTGGGACACCCATGTCTGCAGGTTGAAGAAAGCCCATTATGGGTTGAAGCAAGCACTCAAAGCTTGGTACGAGAGGATAGATAGCTACCTAATGAGTTGGGCTTCACTCGTAGTAATGTTGATCCGAACCTTTACTTCAAGGTTGATAGAGTGAAGCCTCTCATTCTGGTGTTGTATGTGGACGACCTCTTCCTGACACGTGCTAGACCTCTCATTCATCAATGCAAGAGGGAGCTCGCTGCTGAGTTCGAGATGAAGGACCTAGGACTGATGCATTACTTCCTAGGCCTGGAGGTCTGGCACAGACTTGGCGAGATTTTCCTTTCTCAAGGAAAATACATTGAGAAGCTTCTAGAAAGATTTGGTATGGTGGACTGTAAGTCCGTGTCGACACCGATAGAGCTCAACTTTAAGAAGTTGAGTGGCAGCACTGCTGGGCTCGTGTTAGCAAATCCTACTGAGTATCGTCAACTTGTAGGAGCCCTGATGGTCCTAGTGAACACTCGTCTCGACGTATGTTTTGCAGTGAACACTTTGAGTCAGCATATGGTTGAGCCTCATCACACTCACTGGGTTGGTGCCAAGAATATTTTGAGATATCTTTGGGGCACGATAAACCATGGGCTGAGATACACTGCCAAGAACGTGATACTCCTTGGATATACTGATGTCGATTGGGTTGGTAGTGTGGTTGATCGTAAAAGCACATCAGGATGCTGCTTCACACTTGGATTTGATTAGATATCATGGATGAGCAGGAAGCAGAAGTCAGTGGCTTTGAGCATCGCCGAGGCCAAATACATTGCAGCGATTATGGCCTATTGTGAAGCAATTTGGTTGCGAAAGCTCTTGAGTGAGTTGTTCGAGCATGTGCTAGATACCACTATGATACTTTGTGATAACCAGAGTGGGATTCGATTGTCTGAGAATCATGTGTTCCACGATATATCCAAGCATATTGAAAGCAAGTACCACTTTATCCGGGATATGGTACAACGAGGCGCCATAAGGCTCGATCATATGGGAACTGATGAGACGGTTGCGGATATTCTCACAAAGCCCCTGGGGAAGGTCAAGTTCCTAACCTTTTGTGAGAGTCTTGGTATCGTGGAACGACCCTACGCTGAGGGTCCTGTTGGACGATGAGCTCTAGGAGCTCTAGGGGGCTTGGGGGATAGCTTCTCAGAGCTATAAGAAACCACAGGGCTAGGCTTGCCAAACCTTATTGGCATGCTTCTGCCCCACCATTGTGATGATTGAGTTGGTTCACCTCTCATTATATGTGCCCCGTATGCATCCTACCCATTGAGTTCAGCGCTCATGGGAAGTACCTCTCATTTGGCCAGTGAGGTGGGAAAAGTTAAAGACTAGTAGCAATGACCGATGGACGCATCAAAGATTATCGTACTCTCTATCTAGGATGGCACGGTCCAACCACTTGATCTGGGATCAAGTATAGTGAGGTTTCGGACCTCCAACTGACTTCGGGTCAGGTAAACCAACTTCGGGTTGGTATGAGACTCTTTGTGAGTCCTATAGAGGTTTCGGACCTCTGGGCTGAATCTGTCAATCAAGAATGATTTCTTTGTGACTGACCCACTTCTATTCTGAAATAAAAAAGCCAGCAGCGGGATGACGCACGATGTTTGGATTGCACAGGTGGATGGAGTTCTCCCTAGTTGAGAGAGAGTGTTAATTTTGAACAACTAGGTCCAAACTCCATGTTGTGATGCTTAGATGAAGATACCAATATTTTTATTGGATTCCTCTTTCGGAGAAGTGCAAGATCGATCTAAAGATCATCTTGATTCGGTGAGCAGAACATTTATTTTCAATTTATTCAAGATATGTGCAGGTCGGCCTTGAGGTTTTGTGCCCCAGCAGTTGTGTCACACACCCTCACTAATGGATATATATTGGTCAACGTTGGAGGACATTTTCACTCATCTCATCCTCACACATTTCTCTCTCCTCATCTGATTGGTTCGATGGCCTTGGTGGCTCTTCTCTCCACATGTGGGAAAATTCCAGCAGCAGCACATTTATAATTTCGGTCTAGGGTTTCTGCAGCAAACTTTGACCAGCGTTGACTTTGGTCAACGCAAGGTCAAAAGTTCCTGAAACTCTCCCAAAAATTCGATTTTCCTAATCCGCATTTTTTGGCACTATCCCCAAGGCAAGACGTTGACTTTGACTTTTCAGTGTCGACCTAGCTGATGCTACTGTTTGCATTGACCGTTGACTGACCGCGTTGACTTTTGGGTTGAATTTTGAGTTGACCATTTGGTTGTCCTAGAGGGTTGTGTGACATTGCTGGTTGGCTGACCATATTGAGACTTTGCTGGTTGAAGCATCCTGTTGACCGCCGTAATGCACCAACACACTTATATATTTATGGCTTGTCTTTTTTCGATCTACTGGCATGTTCTATCCGCGTTTTACTTTATTGTTTATGTGGTTGTTGTCTGAGATTGAAGAAAAGTAAAGTTGCATCAAGCATAGAACATCTACAAAAATTTACAGAAATTAATTTCCCAAGTGGAAAAATTCGTGGGTCTAAAAGAAGTTAAATTTTGGAGGTCCCCCGCCAATGGAATATTGGAAATTTCAAGAAAATTTGGAGTCTTGGACCTTGGTGGTTAAGTCAAAGTCAAATTTTTGAGGAAATTAGTTCAAAATAATTATTTTTGAACTAATAAAAAATGGTTTTAATGAGAAATTCGAAAAATCCTCAAAAGTAAGTATTCTCGACGGTAGAGATTAAAAGTTCATCAAGTATGTATCGATAGTCGAGATTATTTTGACGGTGATCAAGCCAACTAGTCATTATTTTCCACTTGACGGAATTTCTCTATAAATTAAAAGCCATTTGCTTCTCAAGTCACAATGATAGTGACTTTGGTCTAGATGTAATTTTGTAAACGCTGGTGTGAAGCCATTGTTCTGTTGGGAACGTTTGAAATCTATAATAAAAGATGTTTGGATTCAGTTCATGGTGTCTTTGTCTCATTGATCCTGTGGTATGTGTTGGGTATGTGCTTTCCTATCAATATCATATAATTATTATTTCATTTGTACATGATAAGAACATTCTATTGGTAAGTTTTGGACTTATCTTAGGTGATCTGATTCATTGTATGAGCTAACAATTTTCTCTTAAGAAATATATAGAGTTTGTAGGTTCCCCAACCCTTGGGCTCGAAGTTCATAGACTGTGGGCTCATCCTAACTTTGTTTGGGCACCAAGAATTTTATGTGGGTTTCTTACTTCGCTAAGGCTATGGTTCACACCTATTTTTCGAAATACATCAAGTTCTTGTCATTATCATAAAAAATTTACTCTTCAAAAATATTTATCAAGCATTGTATATTTGTATATTTGTAAATATATTTTTGTAGAATAATTTTTGTAAATAGATTTTCTAACCCTTGTTTTGCAGAAATTGGGGTTTGGAGCTTTTATTTTAATTTTCGAATATGTTGGGGTTTTGGGTACTTGTAAATTCATTTGTGCAGGTGAGATTCAAGGAAATTTGTTGGATTTGAGCTAGATCTAGGCCTTTGAGGGTGAGATCTAGTCTCAGAAATTTTTGCAGGGCCAGCATCAGTGAATTTTGGGCAAAGATTGAAGATCTGAAGAAAATTCAAATTTTGGCAAGGGTTTGTAAATTTTTTAGGGCCTATAGGCCCCAACGTCCTCCTCCTAGCCTAGCCATACCCCTTGGTTAGCCTAGTCAAAGCCCTTAAGGGCCACGACTCCACAGATTTACCCTTGTTGTGAGGGTTAAAGGCCTCGACCTCTTTCTCGAGCTGGACAGAAACCCTTTAGGGCTTGTCGTGGGCCCTTCTTTCCCTCAGTCCTCCTCTCCTAGGCTTCTCACAGCCTAAGTTACCAAAAACGTCGGGCTAGCCTCCCCAAAACGTCGTTCGACATTCTGGATACGAAAACTAGTATGATTCTACAATAAAACGGCTCAAAAACGTTTTTTTGTTGTTTTTGATTTTCTGAAACGGGAGTTGTGTCGGGAAACATTTTTTCTGCATTTAAAAAAAACTTGTTTCCTAAAAACTGTTAAAACGTATTGGAATTTTAAAACCCGAATCCGGCAATTTTAAAATATGCAACGTTTAATTTCGCAAGGGATTCGTTATACGTAAATATGTTTCACGATTTCTAAAACGTTACTACCATCGGGAACAGTTTGTTTAACATTCCAATTTTTTATGAGTCAGTCAACTCCTTTGCCATCTTTAAAGTTTAATGTTTACATTGTTTAACCTAGCCGCTTTCCAACTTTACCATTGACTCCTTCAACCAGCGTCGACTATTTTTCTTTGTGAGTTTGTCGCTGCCAACGCTCTGTTGCCGCTTTCGTCGTTCTAGCATCCAGACTTCAGTGCCAGCGTTCCAATTGTTCCAGTGTTCCAGACTTCGGTTCTAATGTTCCAGACTTTGGTGCTAGTGTTCCAGCATCTAGACTACAGTTCCAGGCTCCAGCATTCTAACTGTTCCAGAGTGTTTGTGTCATGCTCCGACTCACTCATCAAACTTCCAAGTTCCGAGTCAGACCGTGCTGCGAGGCTCGAGCGTCTTCCATGTCCGACTGTGCCAACTTAACTTAACCGAGATAGCTTCATTTTTTCTTCAAACTTCAAAGGCACTAGGTTTGTGGCCCTTTTAATGAAAGTACTATAGGATAGCATGCTTCAAATTTTCTTGCATTGTATTCAGAAACGGGTCATTTTGAATTAGAAAGAGGCCACTGCTGATTCGCTGAACTGTCTACCATAATAATATAAATATATATTACATAGGAAAATGGCTTTAGCCTGCATCAAAATTTCCAACTTTGAAGTTTGGTTCGATAATAACTTCTAGAATTGATACTATCTATTCTATAATCCATTGCCACAATATCGGAAATGACAAGTGTATTGCAGAACAAACTTGGCCTAAGAGCAACTATAATTTGCCATACATTCAGAAATTAACAAAAATTTAAAAAATGACATATGAAGAGTCCCTTCCTGAACCTAAAATTCTCTAGTTATATTGCCTCTGCTTCCCCTGTTGCCTTTGCCATTGGGCTAATTGCCAGGATGGAATTATCTTCCATTCAATCCTGCTTGACCACCTAAGAATTGAAGTGACTACCTACTGCCATGGGGGGTAGAATAGGGACTATCTCTACTAGTACAGTACTACAATGTATTACAATTTACTGATGTTCCGTCACTATAATTCCATGAGCAAATTAGGGACTATTTCTAGAATTTCTCTACAAGTGACAAACTGCCTAACATAGAGAAAACAACTTACAAGACTGCATAATCTATTATAATTACACATTGTCTCTTGTCTCGACTCTCAAATTAATCAATTCATTGTTTTCTGAAGCAAAATAATGTTCACAGTGTTGGTGTCATCGGTGCTAACAAACTATTTACTGACATAGTCTTCTCGCCTTCTCATTATTTCATAGGACAGTGGACACTGAGCAGTCATCTAGCATCAGCTTTTGATTCCAATGTCAATTAGTATGCAGCCAGATTACTTTAATTTTTTAGCAGTAGTACTTACATATATATTATAGACTCTAGAGCCATATGATTATAACTTAAAAGTTCTGAGATTTCATCTTGTTTATGCCCTTAAGTGAACACTACTTAGTACTCATGTAGCTCAAAATTCAAATATTAAATTTATAAAACAGAGCTTTGAATCGTGATTTAACAATTTTGATCTTTTAATATTTGTCAATTTTATTTTGCAGATTCATTTACATCATCATCATCAATCATGGCAACTTCAAGCTCAGTCATTCATGAGGCAGAGGAAGTGGAACATGAAATTGAATCCACCCCTAAAGTCGATCCAAAGTTACCACTTTGGAAATATGTAACTACTGTTGGGAAGATCCAAGGAGGGGGATCATTGGCATGGGTTTTCAATGAGTGTAAAAAAGAGTTTAAGGGATCATACACAGAGGTCAAAGCACATTTACTTGGGTTAAAAGGCAATGGGGTTCGAATATGCAGTGGCCCACCTAAAGAGAATGGGACAAATGGAAATGGTTTAAGCAAGTCAAAACTTGCAAAATATCAAAAAGAACAAAACGAAGCAGATGTTAAAGCAAATGAGGCAAATCCTATCTCTCAATCAAAACACCCAACAAGGTTGGGAGCATCTTCATCAAAACCTCCACTTCATTATCATGTAATTGTTGGTTCAAAATGGTCCAATTTGGGGCTGCTTGAAAGGAGTTTTAATAATGATGCTCGAGAGATAGCAAATGCAGTTATAGGTCAATGCATTTATGCAAATAGCCTTCCCTTCAACCTTGTGCAATCTCCTTACTAGGAAAAGATGATAAAAACAATGAATGAATACCCAAAGGAGTTCAAGAGCACTGGATATGAGAAGGTATGCACCACAATGTTGAGTGTTGAAAAGTTAGATTTTCAGGCTATTTTAAGCCTCATTCGTAATTCATGGCGCATTTCAGGGATGTCCATCATTTCTGATGGATGGAAAGATCAAAGGAATAGACATTTGATCAATGTGATTGCTCAAAGCCTAAAGGGGGCAATGTTTTTGAAGGTAGTGGATTGTGAGGGGCAGATGAAGGATCCTCAATTCATTGCTGACATCTTGATTGAAGTAATAAAATTGATGGGGCCAGAAAATGTTTTCCAGGTAATAATTGACAATGCAACAGTGTGTAGAGCAGTAGGCCTAATTATTGAAAGCAAATATCAACACATATTTTGGACCCCTTGTGTTGTACATTCATTGAACCTCATGTTGAGAAAGATGGAGAAGAAAATTGAGTGGATTCATGTTAGTTTTGAACAGGCAAAAAAATTTCAAACATTCATCACAAACCACCACATGTCCCAAGGCATCTACAGGGAATTTTTGAAGTTGGAGCTCCTTAAGGTACCTAAACTTTAAAATTTATTTCATGAATCCTAATTACTATGACTCTAGAGTCTAAATTCAAATATGTAAATTGGATTCTCAAAGAGTCAAATTTCATCATTCATGATTCGTGAATCATAATAGTTATTCAATCAAATTATGATTTTAATTTATTGAAACATTAATAATTGACAATTTGGCACCTGTAGGTTGCCAAGACTCGATTTGCTTCTCACATCATAGTCTTAACAAGGCTTATGCAGGTGAAAGATGCATTCCAATCAATGGTATGCAGTTCACTTTGGAATCAATGTAAGCAATCCCAAAGCGATAGAGCACAAGCAGTGAAAAAGTTGGTTGTTGATTATGAATGGTGGGATACGGTGTACCTCTTGGCATTTACTAAGCCAATTGTGGATTTGCTCTGTATGTTTGACACAGATATGCCTAATTTTGGAGAGGTGTATGAGGGCATTGATTCCATGATAGAGAAGATAAGGATGGTTATAAATGCCAAGAAGAATGACCCAGATGAAATCTTTTACATAGAAGTAAAAGATATATTGACCAAAAGGTGGAACAAGATGACCACCCCATTGCACCTTTTGGCCTATGTAGTGAATCCAAAATATTATGCTGCAGAGTTGCTAAGTGATCTAGAAATAATTGCACCAAAAAAGGATCTAGAAGTCTCACAAGGATTTAAAAAGGCTTTTAGAAAGCTTTTTGTAGATCCTAAAATTGGGCTTCAGATTTGTTCAGAGTTTGCTAATTTTGTAGGATCAAAGGGTTGGGGTTCTGATATTGATTATACACGGGACAAGAGGGCAATGAGTCTGACTGAATGGTGGAACTACTATGCTGGGGAACTTCCACATATCCAAAATTGGCCATCATGATCTTGTCACAGCTTGCTAGTTCCTCTTCAGCAAAAAGGAATTGGAGTACATATGGCTTCATCCATTCGGTGAAGCGAAACTTATTGGACTCTAAGAAGGCTGACAAACTAGTGTATGTTCATTCAAACCTTCGCCTTCTGTCACACAAGAGAGACGAATACAAATTTGGGGCAGCCAAAATATGGGATTTGAAACCAAAGTTGCCTGACTTGGATATGACGTTGAATGCCAGGTCTCATTTGACTTTATTTGATGCGGAATCACCAATTGGTGGATCTTCAAGTGGACATGGAAACAATGTTCCCACTTCTGGTTCAGGAGAGGATTTGTGTAATTTCCCGTTTCGGAGATATCTCTAAAACACAGCAAAACTCCAACCAGAGATGGACTGGGAGGGCGTTTACCAGATATGCCGCCTCTGAAAAGAGGACAAAATCTGGAGGCTACCTGGCCCTTTCCAGACTCTGTCTAAGAGTATGAGATAAACACACCAAGTGGTATAGAACTAGATTGCCCGAAAATATATAAAGATAACAGTGCAGCAGACATACAATAGCATAGAAAGAATGTGCGACAAATCATCTAGAAATATAGAGAGAGAATGCTAAGCCATTTTATTAAACTGAGAAATATAATGAAGTACAGTAGGTGATCAGAGTGATGGCACCTAAACTTGCTCAAGGCAAGTGAAGAAATACTCTCAGAATGCACAGGAAATGGCTGCTCTTTGAACTGTGTCCCAGCTGCTGGAAAACTACCATGTAGCTGCTACTGTTGAAATGAACTAATGACAAGGGGTTGTTCCCCTTGCCGAAATGAGTTGAAAATCTGGAATCCTCCTCTACTCACCAATCTCGGCAAAACCCATAAACCATATCAGAAATGGATGACCCTTGAAAAACACCCTCTTGGGGAATTACGCTGGCCTCCAAGGCTCTGCGTTGAGGCTGAATAGGTAGGAATAAAATACGGCCTCAAACTCCACCAAAATCCTCCCAAAGGCAAAGGTTGATCCTTTGCTCAATCTCCTGGCACAAAACCCCTGCAAAAATCCCAAACCGGAGCTCCTCCTAGATGGACTGCGTCCTCCCTCTCAATGACTGCGCAGTCTCTCTAAATGCAGAGCTCCGCAACTAAACCAAACACCAAACCTCCTGCAAAATGTTGAAGGAAATACCTTGCCCAAGTAGGCACTCGAAGTCCCCCGAGGCTAAGGGCGAGATCTCTGATCGGAGACACTCAACACACTAAACGGTGTTGCAGACAGGCTAAACAGCCAGCGTGCTCAAGAAGTCAAAATGACTAGTTCAATATCATCAACAACGAATGAATCAAATGAGGAGGCTCCTCCCTCTTTTATAACGCTGGCCTTCCTCCAAAACCCTAAGGCCTATCTCCTCAACGTAGCCTCTCTCTCTTGCCACGTGCTCATCCTCATCCTCTATGTGGTGCTTGGATCCCCTTGGCTCCCTTTAAGTCACAACGTTGTGCTACTAGGGAGTGTGTTTTATTCCACTAAGTTAGTTAGACCCTCTCCACTCACCTTTGTATTTATTAATAAGCTATAGAAGGCAAAATGAGCAAAAATCGAATATTCCAATTAGCCACTGCTAATTAGGAATATTACAATGTGGAACTTCTTACTGAAAGGGATGAACTTGAGGACATATTTGATGATATGTAAATGTAATTTATGATGGTGTTTTAACTTTTAAACTTTTGAACAACCATATGAATTATGAATAATGATAGTAGATTGCAACTCATAGTTCATTTTGTACTTTGTAGTATGTTATGTAGTGTGCACTGTGCATTATTTATTTTGGTGATGATGTTGTAAGTTGTACCATGTTGATGATTGAACAATGAAATTTGAAAATTGAAACAAAAACTTGAAGACATGTTGAATGATTGAATCATGAATGTTATATTAATCATTAATGATGATGACAATGTTTAAACTTTATATATGTTGAATTGATGATGATGATAGATGATGATATCATAATTGATTATGTATTTTTAGATATAATCTAGATTGAAAGATTCTAAATCTAAAAGATGAATGGGAATACGAAATTCTTATTTTGTTATATATATGTATGTGTGAGTGTGTGTGTGTGTGTGTGTGTGTGTGTCATTTCCTACCGTACCATATCCAGATTTTTTGAAAATTTATCGTATATGTTTCAAACCTCGTATCCATATTTGTTTCAGTGCAACTAAGGTCGTAGCCCTTCCATAGCTCCTCCCTCCTCCGCTATCGCTCCTTTCTCCTCTCCCTCTCTCCTACCCTTCGCTAGCCCCTCTACCCCTGTCGTGCACCATAACAGGCCTCTCATCCCTCCCTCAAGCCAAACGACAACCATTACGGGCTTGTCGTGAGCCCCTTGAGGCTCCTTCCCTTGTGCCACATGCCTCTAAGGCCTTTATCCCTCTACAACAACCCCTTGTGCGCTCCTATCACCCCAACGCAGGCCTAATTTAGGCCTCTACCTTAGCCACGACCTCCAGGAGGCTTGTTTCCCCCTCATTTATCCTTGTCTCTTGCCTCATTTGCCTCATTCCCTCACTGTGGGTGACCATTTTATTTTTTAAGCTAATATTGGTGTGTTTTGAAGAGGTACTTGCCACAAGTTTTGGCATTTGCAGGTGTTCTAGCCATTGAAAAAATTTGGGCAAGTTGGGCAAGTGAGCTTCAAGGCGTGAGGCCTAAAGGGTTTGATCTTTAAACCCTTGTTTCCTCATTGTTTTTCTATAGAACGAATATAACTCATAACAGTGGTAAAAAGTACATTGAAGGTGTCCTAAAATCAACTCATAATTTTCTTGACACACTGAGGAATTAATTGCATAAGTTGGGAAAATTTTGTTGGATAAAATTCACACATTTAATCTGTGTCATTTTTGCATGCTAAAGTTTGATATAACAGTGATAATCACATCATAAGAGGTCTAAAGTATCTAAAATTTCATACTGGCAAGTTTGGTTTGGCATTTGGAAATTGTTTGACACCTTTTGGCACAAGTTAAGACATTGGTGGCTCACTGTTTTCACAATTATCTTACTGTTGTCCTAGATCTATCTCAACGTTGGAATGCAAGTTTCATAAGTGCTCTCATTGCTTTACATTTTTTTACTTTTTTTTTGTGCCATTGTGAAAAATGTAATTAGCATTGATAAAATTTATCTCTAAGCGAAATAGCCATTGGTTTTTTGTTGTTCAAGTGCACTAACACATTTTCTGTTGTGAGTTGACTAAAGTTCTCATAAGATCACATCTAATAATTTAACTCACAACAACACTCTAATCTAAAGATGCATTGTGTTGAATGATTCAAGTTTCTTTGGGCATCTTGATCTAATTGTCTCTATTAGTTGGCATTGGAGTAACTTGTTCCTTTAAGAGTTTGAAATTATTGGCATTAAGAAATCTAATCGGTATTATTGCGTTGAACATCTAATTGTCTAAAGAACATTGCTAATCTCAAAAGGAATCATTGGATAATTGCTCTAAAGTAATCTTGTTCTCCTTTGCCATCAATGGTTTATGGTTATTTTGAATCATTGGCATAGTGGCCATTATCTTGTCTAAATATCTAGGAAGATTTCTAATTGTTTCAAGTAATCATCATTGGCATCCTATATCATTAGCTAATCGTTGTAAGTGGATATCTATTGCAAGATCTCTATATTGGTGAATCATTGAAAAGAGCATCTCTCTTGTACTTGAACAATTATATATTGTGGATATCTATTGTATCTCGTTGGCACTTGGTATCTTGGCACATTTTTTTGTGGTTAAGATTGTATCTCGTTGACAAGTACTTTTGATATAACTTAAGAGCAAATAATAACTAAGTACTTAAAAAACACTTAAACAGTCTTACTTTAAGAATCACTCATTCACTTTGCATATCATTCCAAGCTAGTCTTGCATCTAATAATTTACCACCAAGCATAAGCTTGGTTTATAGACTTTTAGGGCCACCCTTTTTCAATTTAGCTTGAGGGGCTTAACACCTCTTTAGTGGTTAACACAGTGACCTTCCATTTGTCAGAGCCACAGTCTCTACAGCGTCAGAGGCATTGGGTGGTTGGAACACAGGGGGAGGTAATGTTAATCAAGCCCTTGCCTGCTTCCTGTTGGCTTCCATCCCACAACCTACTCTAGAGAATAGTTCCAATATAGTTAAGAGGAAGGTTACATTTAGAATAGGCATCTACCTTAAAAATCAACCAAGGTTTTGCATTTTACTTAGCTTGTAGGACTTGCATTTCATCTACGTTAGTGAAGCATCCAAGAAACGATTGGTAATCCAGTTACTTGCCATTTAATTGGTTATAAGCAAGAAGTTGACTACATGAGGCACCGGTCTCACATTCAAATCCAATCTAGTCTTTAAGTCTTGCTAAAATTAACCAAATAGCTAGGCCATTCAATCATGTCTCCAGGACTCGTTGGTTTCCAACATGTCCTTCATCTTCACATTTCCATAGAGATTATTCCCCATAGCCTGTTGTTGGGAGACAACTAGAATGGAGAGGTCGGGGATCAGAGTGATAGCCCCCGACCTAAGTCGTTGTCGCAGTGCCTATACAATCTGGGCGACACATTTTATGGCGCTATTGTCGACGAGCAATTTTATGATTCTTTGTTTTCACAACATTTTTTTCCTTCACGTCATTTTCTCAATCCTTCAATATTTTCATCTAAGCCAACAACACAACAACATTTTTTGGCATCGTTGTCGAGGACATCTTATTCTCGGTGCTTCGACAACATTCTCTTATGTAAATTTTCATAGATCTTCTATGCTTGATGCAACTTTTACTTTATACCCGATATCAAATAGCAATCACATAAACATGGAAGTAAAATGCTGATAGAACATACCAATAGATCAACGGAAGACAAGCCAAAAATACACTTAACTTGATTAGAAAAATATATATGTTGTGGTCAGTTATGGCGGTCAACAGGATGCTTCAACCAGTAAAGTCTCTTCACAGTCAGCCAACCAGAATGTGTCACACAACCCTCTCGGACAGCTTCTACAACAGTCAACCCAAAGTCAACAAAATTCAACGTTGTCTAGTCAACAGTCAACACAAAATAGCAACAACAGAAAGTCAACGCAGCTAAGTCATAGTCAACGTCCAGCCACGGTTTTTGTGCCAAAAAATGCAAATTGAGGAGATCAAAGTTTTGGGAGAGTTTCGGGTCAATTTGACCAAGCGTTGACCAAAGTCTATGCTGGTCAATTCTACGCAAGAAACCCTAGAACAGTTTGAAACCCTAGTTACTACTTTTTCCACGTGTGAGTGAACAGAAGCCTCCAAGATAATGATCAAACCAATCAGATGCAGAGAGAGAAAGTGTGATGACTGATGGTGAAAATGACCTCCAACATTGACCAATATATATCATCAGTGAGGGTGTGTGACACATCTGTTGGGGCTCCAAGCCTACATTACAATTCTAACCGACCTTGCACATAAGTGGAATTAATTCAAAACAAATGTTTTGCTCATCGGATCAAGATGATCTTTAGATCGATCTTGCACCTCTCTGAAAGAGGAATCCAATAAAAATATTAGCATCGTCATCTGGGCATCACAACATGGATTTTGGACCTAGTTGCCCAAAATTAACACTCCCTCTCAACCAGGGAGAACTCCATCCACCTGCGCCATCCAAACATCTTGCGTCATCCCGTCGTAACTTGCTTTGTTGGCTTCTTTATTTTAGAACAAAAAGGTGAGTTACAAAGACATCACTCTCGGCTGACAAATTCAGCTCAGATGTCTGAAACCTCTATAGGACTCAAAGGAGTCACATACCAACCCGAAGTCAGTTGGAGGTCCGAAACTTGTCTAGGCTTGATCCCAGATCAAATGCTTGGACACGTGTCATCCTAGACATAGAGAGTACGACAATCTCCGATGCGTCCATCGGTCTTGCTACTGGTCTCTAGCTTTTCTCACCTCATTGGTCAAGATGAGAGGTACTTCCTATGAGTCTGAAACTCCATAGGTAGGATGCATACGAGGCACAGATAAAAGAGAAGTGAACCAACTCAATATCATAACAGTGGGGCAAAAGCACACCAACAAAGTTCGGCAAGCCTAGCCCCGTGGTTCCTTATAGCTCCAAGAAGCTATCCCCAAAACCCCCTGGAGCTCCCAGAGCTCATCGTCCAACAGGACCCTTAGAATAGGGTCATTCCAAGGTTCTCACAGAAGGTTAGGAACTTGACCTTCCCCAAGGGCTTTGTGAGAATATCCGCGACTTGCTCATCAGTTCCTATATGATCGAGCCTTATGGCACCTCACTGTACCATATCTCGGATAAAGTGGTACCTGATATCAATGTGCTTGGATCAATTGTGGAGCACGGGATTCTCTGATAAACAAATCCCACTCTGGCTATCACAAAGGATAATGGTGGTGTCTAGCACATACCCGAACAGCTCACTGAAGAGCTTTCGCAACCAAACTGCTTCACAACAGGCCATACTTGCTACAATGTATTCAGCCTCAGCGGTGCTCAAAGCCACTGACTTCTTCTTCCTGCTCATCCAAGATATCGAAGCAGACCCAAGTGTGAAGCAGCATCCAGATGTGCTCTTGCAATCCACCACACTGCCAACCCAATTGACATTAGTATATCCATGGAGTCTCAAAGTCCCGGCAGTGTATCTCAGCCCATGGTTTATCGTGCCTCGAAGATATCTCAACATATTCTTTGCACCAACCTAGTGAATGTAATGAGGATCAACCATGTGTTGACTCAAAGTGTTCACTGCAAAATATACGTTCGGACGAGTGTTCACTAGGAACATCAGGGCCCCTACGAGTTGACGATACTCAGTAGGATTTGCTAGCACGGGCCCAGCAGCGCTTCCACTCAACTTCTTAAAGTTGGCTCCATCGGTGTCAACAAGGACTTACAGTCCACCATTCCAAATCTTTCCAGCGGCTTCACAATATATTTTCCTTGAGAGAGGAAAATAATGCCAGGTCTCTGCCCAGACCTCCAGGCCTAGAAAGTAATGCATCAGTCCTAGGTCCTTCATCTTGAACTCAGAAACGAGCTCCCTCTTACACTGATGAATGAGAGGGTCAACACCTGTCAGGAAGAGATCGTCCACATAGTGAACCAGAATGAGAGGCTTTTCTCTATTAACCTTGAAGTAAAGGTTCGGATCAGCATTAATAAGAGTGAAGCCCAACTTCATCAAGTAGTTATCTATCCTCTCGTACCAAGCCCTAGGGGCTTGCTTCAACCCATAGAGGGCTTTCTTCAACCTGCATACATGGGTGTCTCTATCCTGGACTTCGAACCCTAGAGTTTTCTCCACATACACCTCTTCGTTTATCGAACCATGCAGAAAGGCGGTCTTCACATCCATCTGATGAAGATTCCATCCTTGCGTAGCAACAAGGGCTATGATAGATCAAATGGTAGTATATCGGGCCACAGGTGCAAATATGTCATCATAGTTTATGCCTTCTTTTGAGATAAGCCTCGGGCAACGAATCTTGCCTTGAAATTTTCAGCGCTATCATCAGATCCATGCTTGATCTTATAGAGCCATTTCAAGGAGACAACAGCTTTGTCCTCCGGTCTCAGAACCGCATCCCAAACATAATTCTTCATAATGGACTCGTACTCTTCGTGCATAGCATCCTTCCAGACTTGATGCTTTACAACTTCTTCAAAAGATTTGGGCTCAGAGTGTACGATTGTACTCATGGCTGTTAGATACCCTTGGTATCTATTTGGCTTCTTGCTTTCACAAAATTTCCCCCTTGGGGCCATATGTCTCTCAGCATCTTCGAGAGTATCTTAGAGCCATGCAGGTTTTCTTTTCGTTGAAGGAGGTGCATCAATGGTGTCCATCGGTCCTTCAACATTGGGCATCATCTCATCCTTTGGTTCTTCCTGATTCCCAGACCTTACTTCATGATCTTTCTCAGAGCTCGGAAGATTTATCACTTTCCTGAGGGAAGCATCTTCATCAAAGTTAACATCGTGGCAAATCTCCACTTCTCTTTGACCAGGCACATAGACTCTATAAGCCTTCGAAGTTTCACTGTAGCCCACAAACATTCCCTTTTTCTCAGAAGCATCTAGCTTGCTCCTCTTCTCTTTCGGCACATGAAAATAAACGAGACAACCAAAAACTCTAAAATGAGAGATGTCAGGTTTCTTACCAAAGAAAACTTCTTTGAGAGTTTTGGAGTCCAGAGCAGAATGCGGTCATCGATTTTGTATGTACACAACAGTGTTCGCAACTTCTCCCCACAGAAACTACGGAAGACCTTGGTCACATAGCATGGCACAGCCAGCTTCCACAATGGTCCTATTCTTTCTTTTAGCAACGCCATTTTGCTCAGGAGTATATACAGTTGTGGTCTCCCTCTTGATGCCAGCTTGTCTACAAAAGTTATTGAACTCGTTCGTCTCATATTCAGTGTTGCGATTTTGTGTATTTGCGGTAGCATCAGTTGTGTTGTAAGTCCCGAATTTTGAGGAAGGACTAGAGTTCACCTGATCTACAAGACCCAGAAATGGATTTGGGAAATTTCATCTGGTTTAGGAGATATTAAATTAATTGATTATTTTAATGTATTTCCTAAGTTAAAACATAGGAAAATAAAATAATTAAAGTGAATTTAATTAAGCATGTGATGAAATTGTCTTAAGTCACATGGATCAAGCTCTCTTTTAATCTTAGCCATTGATTAAAAATTTAATCTCGGTCGTTGATTTGTCAACGAGAAAAGTATAAAGGAAAGGCTTGGGGTCATTTGTAAGACACACAGAGGCAGAGCACTAAAGCTAAGCTGAGATTCTAGGGTGGGGTTGCTAAGAATTCTCAGAAATGTTTCAGTTGCAGAGAGGGGAATTTAGACCAAGGGGATGATCTGATCCCAGGGTCTAGAATACACAAGAAGCAGAGAAGAGATCAGGAAAGACAGCGCAGAGGAAGGCAGTAGCAGCAGATGGCAGCAGCAGCAGCAGACGACAGCAACAGTAGCAGCAGACGGCAGCAGCAGCAAGGACAGCGTGATTTTTAGGAAACCCTTCAAGGGTTACGCAGAGACCCTCAGGTACAACGTAGTGACTGCGTCACCCAGTCTAGGGTAACACAATCCCTTCCAGTGACAGCGTTGAGCATTTGGAGGCTAGCCAAGGCTAATGTAGAGCCCAGCAGGGGCTTCAAAGGCTGACGCATTGTCTTTCAGGGGCAAATCTGGGTTTCTAGGCCTAGATCTACCTGAGTTCTGTAAATCCCGTTTGAGGGTGTGGATCAGTCAGTATTTTTGGTCTTAGATCAGCCAGGTGCTGCAGATCTAGATTTTTCTCTGTAGGGTTTTCCAGATTTGGAACCCAGAATTGTGTATTCAGAAATATTCTTAATAATAGAGCCCTCCAGCAGCCAAAGACCGGTTTTCCCACATTGGTTTTTCTGGGGACAGTTTGTTCAGAAATAACTGTGTCACTTTGTCTATGTGTGCATGTGCTTATTCTAGATCTGAATTGGTAGAGATCTATTATGTGTTTTACTTTGATGTTGACTTGAATGTATTCAGTTGATAACTTGTATAAGTGGGAGAAGCTTAACCGGATTAACATAAATAATTTCTGCATAAGAATTAAGATTCAGAAATTTCTACATGGTATCAGAGGAATTGAAGATCTATAAGGGTCACCAGGTGAAGAATCTAAAGGATCTAGCTACAGAAAGCAGCTGGAAAGGCAGTAGAAAAGAAGATCTGAAGGGACAACGCAGTTTTCAGGAGTAGAATCACGCAGAGGGAAGGGTGACGTTGTCCAGCGTTGTGTCGTAGCAAGCCCACGCAATTATTGCGCAGAGGTAGCTCATAAACAGCGCTAGTTGGGTCTGAAGCTAGCTAATGTGATTCTGATCTGAATCTATCAGATCCAGAAAAATCTGCAAAAAAGTTGTAGAAATTCAAAAGAGATGGCGGGGTTAAACTTCTGAAGTTTTCAGATTTTTAACCTTAGCACAAGTGACAAAGTTTGGGAAGAGATCAGTTTCTCAGAGAGTTTCTTGCCGAAGGAAACTTGCAGTTTGATCAGAGGATCAAAGAAGAACCTGAATCATAGTTGATTTGGTAGATTTCCAAGGAGGAGAATCAAGTGTCAAAGGAAGCAAAGGGTGCCCAGTTCGTAAAGGACCCTAGATCCAAGATCCCTAGCATAGAGAAGAGGAGCTCCGACACATTCTGAGCAGATGGCTCCTCATGGACTGCAGCCAAAGAAAAATAAGGATCTTTCAAAGATCAAGTGCTTCCAGTGTGGCAAAATGGGACATTTTTCCAGCCACTGTCCAAAAAAGAAGAAGGACATGGAGGCATCTTCTTCCAAAGCAGAGGCGGCAGATGATGGGTCCGGAGATGATGTAGCCATGAGCGCTCATGAACCATGAAGGTGGAGTGACATGGACATGTAGAAGAGCTACATGGAAGTGAGGCGGGATCCTTGAGCTGCTCATCTCTTGGATCAACAAGCAAGCTAACAGCCTTAAGACAGTAACGAGACAAGTGTAGCATTGGGTGCATAGATCACAGATGAAGCAGAGGCAGAGGCAAATCTGGAGGCTGGGAGGAGCATCGCAAAGCATAGCAGCAACAGCGTAGAAGCAATAGCAGCGCAGAGTATGATGTGACTTCAGCATCGCAGTGCATTATTGCTTACGCAGTGCAGAGCTGCAACATCACAGAGAGTTTCAGAGGGACAGCGCAGTGCAACAGCAGCGTGATAGATTTCAACACAAGGAGTTGATGTGACTTCAATAGTGTAGAGGGAGTCTGATTATGCAGGCAGAGTTGTAGTTGTGCATCATTCTTTAGATGCCATCACAGATCTGTAGCCTAAGGAGCTTCAGTGATGAGGATGCAACCCATTTGACTTGTCTGTCAAAGATTGGGTAGGAGATTCAGCTGTTTCTCTCAGTAACTGAAGTTGCAGTGTAGCAGATAAGCAGTGGCAGTGCTATGAGCAGCACAGGTGCAGCATATTGAGAGGGAGCTGCAGTACAGTGGTTGCAGTGGCAGTGGAAAAGTCATGGGCAGCAGTACAGAATGGCAACAGTAGTATAGAGTTGAGTGGCATGAGGCCAAGCTTTAGCAACACAAAACCAGTGCCCAAAATCATGTAATGCATAAATGTGATGTATTGCTAGAGCACACCCTTGATGCTAAGAGGGAGTGTTGAGATTTTGTGCATTTGGGGTAGCATTAATTGTGCTCTAGGTCCCAAATTTTGAGGAAGCACTAGAGTTCACCTGATCTACAAGACCCAGAAATGGATTTGGGAAATTTCATCTGGTTTAGGAGATATTAAATTAATTGATTATTTTAATATATTTCCTCAATTAAAACTTAGGAAAATAAAACAATAAAAGTGAATTTAATTAAACATGTGATGAAATTTTCTTAAGTCACATGGAACAAGCTTTCTTTTAATCTTAGCCATTGATTAAAGATTTAATCTCGACCGTTGATTTGTCAATGAGAAAAGTATAAAGGAAAGCCTTAGGGTCATTTGTAAGACACACGGAGGCAGAGCACTGAAGCTAAGCTGAGATTCTAGGGCGGGGTTGCTAAGAATTCTCAGAAGTGTTTCAGCTGCAAAGAGGGGAATTTAGACCAAGGGGATGATCTGATAACGGGGTCTAGAATACACAAGAAGCAGAGAAGAGATCAGGAAAGACAGTGCAAAGGAAGGCAGCAGTAGACAACAGCAGCAGCAACAGCAATGACAGCGTGATTTTCGAGAAACCCTTGGGGGTTTACGCAGAGACCCTCAGGAGCAACTTAGTAACTACGTCACCCAGTCTGGGGTAACGTAGTCCCTTCCAATGACAGTGTTGAGCATTTGGAGGCTAGCCAAGGCTGACGCAGAGCCCAACAAGGGCTTCAAAGGTGTAATATCCCGAATAGGAAATAGACAGCAATACAAGCATACAACTATATAGAAAAATGCCGGAAATAGAATATAAAGCAAGTACACATAAAATGCCAGGAATGCTAAGCCACTTTATTAATCTGAGAATATAAATGGGTACAATGGATAATCAGAATAAGAGCACCTATCCTTGCACAAGGCAAGTGAAGAACCCTCTCAGAAACAGGAAATGGCTGCTACAGAAACTGCGTCCCAGCTGCTGGAAGAAACTGCCGTAAACTGCTGCTACCAGAATGAACTGGAACTAGGGGCTGATCCCCTCGCCGGAATGAGCTGAAAATCTGTAAATCACCTGTACTCACTGCTCCGGACCAAACCCAGAAACCATAAACAAAATGGACCACCTTCGAAAATCACCCCAGAAACCCTCAAGGAAAAACGCTGTCCCTCCAGGCCCAGCGCAGATACCAAATGAAATATACTGAGATGGAGCCACAAACTCCTCAGGAAACTCTCCAACTGATAAATACTGAACCTCCACACCAAATAACACTGAATCTCCTGCAGAAAATCCCGCAATAGCACCCCTCCACCAAGAACTGCGTCCTCTCTCCTAGGGACTGCGCAGTCACCAGAAGAAGCCCAGCTCCTCCGCAAAACAACAACCAAATCCTCCGCCGAAAACTGTAGAAAAGACCTTGCCCGAGCAGGCACTCGAAGTCCCCCGGGGCTAAGGGTGAGATCTCCGACCGGAGACACTCAGTCGCACTAAACAGTGCTACAGACAGGCTAAACAGCCAGCGTGCTCAAGAAGACAGAAGTCTAGCTCAAATATCATCAACAACAAGAATGCCAAATGAAATGGCTCTCCCACCTTTTATAATGCTAGCTCTCCTCAAAAACCCTAACGTGGTCCCCCTCTCTCCACGTGCTCCTCCCAAGTCTGCGCAGATGCTCCTAGAGGCTACGTGAGGCCTCCCTCATACGTGGTGTGGACCCCCAAGGCTCCCCTTTAAGTTATAATGTTGCTCCTACTAGGGAAACACTTTATTTTATTTAAGTGAGTTAGCCCCTCTTTCTCACTTTTATTTATTAATTAACTATAGGCGGCAAAACTATACAAAAATCAAATATTCCAATTAGCGGTGCTAATTAGGAATATTACAATCTCCCCCGACAAAATGTTGCTTGTCCTCAAGCAACTGAAGTGATGGGTGCTGTAAAATCCTCTCATCCTCCCAAGTGGCATCCTCATCCGGCAAATTCTTCCACCTCACCAAAAATTCCCGGATCGTCCTGCTCCGCAGCTGCCTCTCCCTGGTATCAATAATAGCCTCTGGCTGCAACACCAGATGCCCCTCATCATCCGTGGGTGGTAGCTCATCTGTGACTGTCACCTGTTGGCCCAATGCCTTTTTCAGGCATGATACGTGGAAAATGTTATGAATCTTGCTGCCTTGGGGCAACTCTAACTCATATGCAACCTGCCCAATCCTGCGTATCACTCTGTATGGCCCATAAAAACGGGGCTTAAGCTTCTCAGCCCCCTTCTGCTTAAGTGAAGACTGTCGGTATGGCTGTAGTCGCAGGTAGACCAAGTCCCCTACCTCAAACTGTCTCTCCACCCGACCCCTATCAGCATATAGTTTCTGCTGATTCTGCGCTGTGGCCATGTTATCCTTGAGAGCTCGGAAGATATCTTGGCTCTCTTGGATCCAGATCTTGGCTCTCGGAGCCCTGCTAGCACCAAACATCATGTCCACAAAAGATAAAGGATGATATCCATACAAAGCATAGAATGGTGACATACCAATGGACATGTGATGCGTCGTGTTGTAGCAATACTCTCCCAAATGCAGCCACTTCAGCCATGCCCTCTGCTGTCCACTGACATAGTTACGCAAGTAGCCCTCCAGCGACTTGTTAACTATCTCTGTCTGTCCATCCGTCTGGGGGTGATAACTAGTGCTCGGCGTCAACTCTGCCCCCACTAGCCGGAAAAGCTCCTGCCAGAATCCGCCCATGAAGCGGCTGTCCCGGTCACTGACAATGGTCTTAGGTAGACCATGCAACCTGAAAATCTCCCTGAAGAACAGCTCGGCCACCTGTGCTGTTGTGTGGTGTGCGGATACGGCGAAAAAATGAGCATACTTCGTCAGTCGGTCAACGACGACAAAGATGCAGTCCTTGCCCTGCACCATGGGCAACCCTGTGATGAAGTCCATCGATATGCTCTCCCATTTTCCGTCTGGAATGGAAAGAGGCTGCAACAACCCTGCTGGATGGCTCATCTCTCCCTTGTTTCTCTGACAAACATCGCACTCCCTGACATGCTGGAGTACGTCCTCCTTGAGGCCCTTCCACGAGAACCTCTCCCTGATGGCTCTGTAGGTCTTGGTGAACCCCTGATGGCCCACCAATGGAGAATCGTGTGAGGCATGGAGTATCTTCTTCTTAAGCTGAGACCCCTCAGTCAAGAAGATCCTGTCCCTGTAATAGATAATCTCGTCAACCACCCTGTACCTGTCATCTGCCACCTGCCCATCCAACACCTCACAAGCAAATTTGTCCTTGGAGTACTCCACCAACAGTCGAGCCCTCCAATCAGCGTCCAAGCTCATAAGAGATAACGTGGCCGGTCTACGGGAAAGGGCATCTGCCACCACGTTATTCTTGCCTTTGACGTACTCAATGTCAAAGTCATAGGCTTGGATCTTACTGATCCATTCCTGCTGCCTCTCCTGCAACTGCTTCTGCTCCAGAAAGTACCTAAGGCTGTTGTGATCTGACCTCACCCTGAATCTGCTGCCCACTAAATACTGCCGGTATTTGGCCAATGCATGCATAATGGCTAACACCTCCTTGTCGTATATGGAAAACAACCTCTCATGTGGAAAGAGCTTCCAGCTCTCAAAAGCTATAGGGTGACCACCCTGCATCAGTACTGCGCCAATCCCCTCTCCTGACGCATCGCACTCCAAGATAAATGGCTGCGTGAAATCCGGCAATGCAAGCACGGGGCAGCTGCTCATCACCTCCTTGAGCCGATCAAAGGCTCGCTGTGTTGTATCCGACCAACTGAATGCCCCCTTCCTCGTCAAGTCTGTGAGGGGTGCAGCAAGCTGTGAGAAACCTTTGACGAACTTCCTGTAGTAAGTGCAAATGCCAATAAATCCCCGAAGCTCAGTCACGTTCCTCGGCTCTGGCCAATCTCTGATGGCCCTGATCTTCTCCTCGTGGACTCTCACCCCGTCCACTCCTATAATATGCCCCAAGTACAGCATCTCCGTCAATCCGAACTCACATTTGGAGAGCTTGGCATAGAACTGCTGCTCCTCCAAGATGCGCAACACTGTCTCAATATGTTGGAGATGCTCCTCCCAAGTCCTACTATATATAAGTATGTCATCGAAGAAGACCAGCACAAACTTCCTCAGATGACCCCTGAAGATGTGGTTCATGCACGACTGAAAGGTAGCGGGTGCATTGGTCAGCCCAAAAGGCATAACCAGAAACTCGAAGTGCCCATAATGACACCTGAAGGCGGTCTTGGGAATATCCTATTCCCTCACGCGTATCTGATGGTACCCAGATCTCAAGTCAATCTTTGAGAAGAACCGTGCTCCTCTCAACTCGTCCATCAGCTCATCGATCCTGGGAATGGGGTACCTGTTCTTCAGGGTCTTCTTATTCAGAGCCCTGTAGTCAATGCACATCCGCAATGTGTCGTCCTTCTTCTTCACCAACACCACGGAAGAAGCAAAAGGACTCGTGCTTCGCCGAATGTGACCAAGGGCGAGCAACTCCTGAATAGCACGCTCAATCTCATCCCGATAGGCCTTGGGATGCCTATACGGTGTGGTGATCACTGCCTGCATACCCTGCTCAAGCTCAATAGTATGCTCAAACCCCCGATCCGGTGGCCGCCCTGGTGGAATATCCCCGAATACTACGGCATACCTGTCAAGGATAGTCTGTATCTCAAGATGCACTGCCTGACCTGTATCTACTGCCTCCGAAGCTCGCAGCTATACGGCCCACTCTATGTCTCCCTTGCGGAAGGTTGCCTCCATCCTATGTGCCGACACTGTCTGAGGCGGGTATGTGTGCTGTCCCTATATCTTCTCATGCCTCCCTGTCTTGGGATTATCCCACTCCATCTCTAGGGCCTTCCAATCTGTCGTGACCTTCCCCAGAGTAATGAGCCACTGAACACCCAATATCATGTTGGTGTCTGGGATATCCACCACGAAAAAATGATCTGTCAATGTATAAGTGCCCATCGTCACTGATAACTCGGGGACATACCGAGCACACACCATGGTTTGATCTCCTGGGACCAAAACGGAAAATCCATCAAAACTCTCAGTCTGTATACCTCTCCGCTCAACCTTCTGTGCATCAATAAAGTTGTGGGTGGCCCCACTATCAACCAAGACTGAGACCCGCTGTCCACGCACTGTCCCCCGTACGCGCAGCGTCAAATACTTGGGAACTCCTCGCAATGCTGCTAGAGCTCCTCCAGTAGGTGCAAATGATGCACCACCTGCTGGTGGTGGTGGAGGTGGTAAGGTACCCTGCGCTGCATAACAATCTCCTGCCTCCACGTCATCCTCCTCATCCTCTTCCCCGCTACTCTCGGAGACGACCTCAATGAAATGTGCTTTCCCTGCAGCACATCTATGTCCCGGTGCCCATGGCTCCTGGCAAGTGAAGCACAACCGCATCTTCTTCATCTCTCTCCTGGCCTCATCATCAAACTGCCCTCGCCCAGGATTCGCCTTGGGAGGCGGAATCCTCGTGTCCTTCCCCTTAGGCTGGAAGGCCTGTCTCTGGGGGTAAGGTGTCCGAGTCCTGGGTAAGACATCCTGTAAATCCCGGGTCCTGCTGATGGCATCCTGAAGCGTAGCTGGTCTAGTCGACCTGACTAGGCCACGAAGTGGCTCTGCCAACCCCTCCACAAACATGTAGACCATCCGAGCCGCGGATAGATCAGGCACCATCACTGAAACCCTCAAGAAGTCTGAAATGTAAGTCTCTAGGCTCCCAGTCTGCTTGAGCTTTGTCAGCTCAACGAAGTGCTGCTCCGGATCCCTCCTGTCAAAGCGCTCTATCACCCTCCTGGTAAACTCGGCATATGTCCCCACTGTAGAATGCCCGAGTGTCGTCATCCCATGAAACCACCAGTCCTGGGCCTCACCATCCAGATGTAATGTTGCCACCTTGATGGCCTCTAACTGCGACATCTGATTAAGCTGGAAATAGATGTCCAACTTTTCTACCCAAGACTTTGCCGACATGTTTGATGTGCCATCAAACGTGGGCAAATGAAACCTGCTAGCTGCGCGGTGGTCATCATGATGATGCCTGTGCCCTCTGTGATGATCACGGGGTCTACCATCACGTTGGAGCTGAACATAATCTCTGAATGAGATAAGATCTCTGATCGCCGGCCCGCGTGCCAGGTACTCTGCAATGTAGGCGTCCATCTGGCCAGGCTCAAGCTCTGGCTCCCACTGTGCTCCTGCCCCTGTGTCCTCCGCTAGGAATGTGGGCATAGTGGATCGCGTGGGTGCATGCGATGTCATGATGGGGATAGCATCACGCTCCGGCATATGGTGGGACGTGCCCGATCCCTCACCGATCTGAAAACCCCTTGGGGTTTCCCGCTGCTTAACCTCTAACGCGGTGAGTCTCTGTCCCACCGACTCCATCTGCCTCGACACATCCTGCATGTGTTGGAGGAGCGCATCTCTAAATCTCCTCGCATCCTCCTCGTCTGCCATAGGACCCTGCTGCTCTGCGTCCCCCACAGGCTCAGGCTGCTCCTGATCGGAATCTGTCACAGGCTGCTCCTGATCTCTGTATATCTCGGGCTGCTCCCGATCTGTGTCCACCACTCGAACACAGTCCCCCTCTCCGTAGGTGTTCTCCAACCTACGCTCAACGTCTCTGTATCTCTTGCTTCTGTAACAGATGTAGGGTTTATCCCCCAGCGTCATAGACTGCTAGCTCCACAGGCTGAGCCAGATCTATGCTCTGATACCACTGTAATATCCCGAATAGGAAATAGACAGCAATACAAGCATACAACTATATAGAAAAATGCCGGAAATAGAATATAAAGCAAGTACACATAAAATGCCAGGAATGCTAGGCCATTTTATTAATCTGAGAATATAAATGGGTATAATGGATAATCAGAATAAGAGCACCTATCCTTGCACAAGGCAAGTGAAGAACCCTCTCAGAAACAGGAAATGGCTGCTACAGAAACTGCGTCCCAGCTGCTGGAAGAAACTGCCGTAAACTGCTGCTGCTGGAATGAACTGGAACTAGGGGCTGATCCCCTCGCCGAAATGAGCTGAAAATCTGTAAATCACCTGTACTCACTGCTCCGGACCAAACCCAGAAACCATAAACAAAATGGACCACCTCCGAAAATCACCCCAGAAACCCTCCTCAAGGAAAAACGCTGTCCCTCCAGGCCCAGCGCAGATACCAAATGAAATATACTGAGAGGGAGCCACAAACTCCTTAGGAAACTCTCCAACTGATAAACACTGAACCTCCACACCGAATAACACTGAATCTCTTGCAGAAAATCCCGCAATAGCACCCCTCCACCAAGAACTGCGTCCTCTCTCCTAGGGACTGCGTAGTCACCAAAAGAAGCCTAGCTCCTCCGCAAAACAACAACCAAAACCTCCGCTGAAAAGTGTAGGAAAGACCTTGCCCGAGCAGGCACTCGAAATCCCCCGGGGCTAAGGGTGAGATCTCCGACCGGAGACACTCAGTCGCACTAAACAGTGCTGCAGACAGGCTAAACAGCCAGCGTGCTCAAGAAGACAGAAGTCTAGCTCAAATATCATCAACAACAAGAATGCCAAATGAAATGGCTCTCTCACCTTTTATAATGCTAGCTCTCCTCAAAAAACCCTAACGTGGTCCCCCTCTCTCCACGTGCTCCTCCCAAGTCTGCGCAGATGCTCCTAGAGGCTACGTGAGGCCTCCCTCATACATGGTGTGGACCCCCAAGGCTCCCCTTTAAGTTATAACGTTGCTCCTACTAGGGAAACACTTTATTTTATTTAAGTGAGTTAGCCCCTCTTTTCTCACTTTTATTTATTAATTAACTATAGGCGGCAAAACTATACAAAAATCAAATATTCCAATTAGCGGTGCTAATTGGGAATATTACAAAAGGCTGACGCAGTGTCTTTCAAGGGCAGATCTGGGGTTTCTCAACCTGGATCTAGCTGAGTTCTATAAATCCCGTTTGAGGGTGTGGATCAGTCAGTATTTTTGGTCTTAGATTAGCCAGGTGCTGCAGATCTAGAGTTTTCTTTGTAGGGTTTTCCAGATCTGGAACCCACAATTGTGTATTCAGAAATATTCTTAATAATAGAGCCCTCCAGCAGCTAGAGACCGGTTTTCCCACATTGGGTTTTTCCAGGGACAGTTTATCCACAAATAACTGTCACTTTGTCTATGTGTGCATGTGCTTATTCTAGATCTGAATTGGTAGAGATCTGTTATGTGTTTTGCTTTGATGTTGACTTGAATGTATTCAGTTGATAACTTGTATAAGTAGGAGAAGCCTAACCGGATTAACAGAAATAATTTCTGCATAAGAATTAAGATTAAGAAATTTCTACATTTAGTGCCATTATCGGTCCTCAAAATCTTGATCTTCTTCCCTGTTTGATTTTCCACCAATGCTTTGAAAGTACGAAACCACATGAAAGCCTCATCCTTCTTCTTCAAGAAGTATATCCAGGTATTGCAAGAGAAGTCATCTATAAACGTCATATAATAAGAACATCCTCCCAAGGATGTCACGGGCAGCATACCAAACAAATCAAAATGTATCAATTGCAAGACATCAGATGTCTTTGTGACACTTGAGGGGAAAGGTCCCCGTGTATGCTTTCCTTTGGCACAACCCTGACATACACCTTCATGATCATTTTTGAATTCGAGCATCCATGTCACCACCTTCCTTGCTTCGGGAAGGGCTTTGTAATGAAAGTGTCCAAACCTCCGGTGTCATAGTTCAGTTTGACGAATAGTATCACATGTCATAGCCCCCAGTGGACTTCCTTCAACCTGGTAGAGTGTATCACTCTAGTCCCAATCGTGAGAGCTTCCTTGAAACTCTTCTTCCAGATGCGTACCTTCCCATCGACGAATGCCACCTTGAAGCCTTTGTCTTCCATGGCCGAAATAGACACGAGGCTCTTCTGCAAACTAGGTACATATAGTATATCTCGCAAGCGGAGGACTTGACCTTGAGATAAGTGGAGGGTCATGGTCCCTGTCCCTTTCACGGGATAGGTGGCATTATCTCCAAGGATAATTTTCAGATTAGTATCCTTCCCAACCAATTCAGAAAGTGCTTCCTTAAACCCAGTGAGGTGCCTTGAAGCACCACTATCAATCAACCAGACATCCATAGTGTCAGGTGGAGATACAGCAGAGAGGGCAGATACAAGAATGAATTCATTTTTGTTATCATCAACAACATTAGATTCCTCATACCTGGAATTTCTTGACCTTTTGAAAGGTTGCCCATTTCCATTGCGACCAGAAGGAGCCTTACTCTTTCCTTTGAACCTGTTGTTCCTTGATTTCCATTCTTCTTGTTGTTGTTGTTATCATCATCCCTGGGAGAATCCCTTCTATTAGAGCATTCTCTAGCATAGTGGTCGGTCTTGTTACATGTGTAACATCTTCCTTTCTTTTCCCGAGCCCCTGCTCTTCCATAGTTCCTCGGACCACCATTGTTCTTCTTCTTAGCACGAGCGGAGAAGGCAACATTACCTTCATTTTCATATTCCATCATTCTAGTTTCCTCTTGAGTGTATCTCGATAGCACTTCGTAAAAATCAGGAATCACATTGTTATTGAGAATGGTAGTAATGAATACATGCCATTCAGAGGAGAGACCTCAAAGTGCGGTGAGAACCATTTCTCGATCAGCTGTTGTCTCCCCAATGGCAAGAAGATTATTCTTGATCTCAGTCAACTTCAGAAGATAGGATTGAATGGATTCATCCCTACCTTTCGTAAGATTCTTCAATTGATTCTTATAGAAAAGGACTTGATTTGCATTGTTGGCCCTGAACCAACTTATCATACATCTCCTTAGATGTGCCCAGCTCAGAGATGTAGGCAACCAGACTCTTATGGATGGAATCCTGGATGATCAACTTTGCTTTGATTTCTCCTTTCTTATACTTTGACTTGGTGGCAGCAGGTGCAGATGACGGAGGCTCTTGGATTTTACCCTGCACATAGTCCATGACATCTTGGTCTTCCAACATTAAATCCAAAGACATCTTCCATGCATGAAAGTCAGCCTTGCCAGTCAACTTGTCATCAGCTTTGAAGCCATTATAATTTGAGGTTCCCATGGGTCCTTCACAAATGCTACTTCTCCACTGATTGCTCTCAATACAAACTTGGCCTTTGTTTTCACCTTAGCTCTGATACCATGTAAATTTTCGTAGATGTTCTAAGCTTGATGCAACTTTTACTTTATACCCGATATCAAATAGCGATCACATAAACATGAAAGTAAAATGCTGATAGAACATACCAATAGATCAACGAAATAAAAGCCAAAAATACACTTAACTTTATCAGCAAAATATATGTGTTGTGGTGCGTTATGGCGGTCAACAAGATGCTTCAACCAGCAAAGTCTCTTCACGGTCAGCCAACCAGAATGTGTCACACAACCCTCTCGGACAGCTTCTACAACAATCTACCCAAAGTAAACAAAATTCAGTGTTGTCCAGTCAACGGTCAATGTAAAACAACAGCAGCAGAAAGTCAACACAACCAAGTCATAGTCAACGTCTAGCCTCGGCTTTTGTGCCAAAAAATGCGGATTGAGGAGATCAAAGTTTTGGGAGAGTTTCGGGTCAATTTGACCAAGCATTGACCAAAGTCAACGCTGGTCAATTCTGTGCTAGAAACCCTAGAACAGTCTAAAACCCTAGCTACTGCTTTTTCCCACGTGTGAGTGAAGAGAAGCCTCCAAGATGACGATCGAACCAATTAGATGCAGAGAGAGAATGTGTGATGAGTGATGGTGGAAACGACCTCCAACGTTGACCAATATATATCCATCAGTGAGGGTGTGTGACACATCTGTTGGAGCTCCAAGCCTACATTACAATTCTGGCGACCTTGCACATAAGTGGAATTAATTCAAAATAAATGTTTTGCTCATCGGATCAAGATGATCTTTAGATCAATCTTGCACCTCTCCGAAAGAGGAATCCAATAAAAATATTGGCATCATCATCTAAGCATCACAACATGGATTTTGGACCTGGTTACCAAAAATTAACATCTTATCATATCATTCTTCGTCTTTTCATTAACCCGTCAAACAATACATTTTGGCACCGTTGTGATCTCTTCATCTTTTCATCACCTTATCTTTTCTCCTCTCACTAATCTCTTCATCTTCTCTATCAACACCTTTAGCACCTGGACATTCTAATTGGTTTCCTGTTTGGGTGGTGACTCCACTTATTCATTCATTTACAAAGGCTTACACTAGAAGATATCCTAGTAGCCTTCTCAACCTTGCTCTCCTAACTTAGTTGAACAAATTACATTCTAGTAAGCATTCATTTTTTTCCTCACTAACTTTTTAGTTTTTTCCTTTTGGATTTTGGAGTTAGATTCATGTTCAAGCAGCGACTCCACTTCTTTCATTTCTTAGAAGAATTTCTGTTAGAAGCTTGCTTCTTCTGGATCTCTTGTTTTTCTTGAACAAAGATCTCTTTCTGTCATCCATTTGTTTTCCCTCTACGAAAGTCATCATGGATTACTTGTTCACCCCTTTGCGTTTTACTAACATTCCTCATGATATTCCGGAAAGGGCTATTGATAGATTACCTTCTTTCACAGGTAATGATGGAACCACTTCTACAAATCACATCAAAAGGTTCACAACTTTTTCTAGAAAGATATGCTAATGCAACTGCATACAATCATGAAGACTTCAAGATGCAGTGCTTTGTCCTTTCCTTGAAAGGTGATGCTAGGAATTGGTTATGTAATTTTCCTGGTAGTTTTTTTGATTCTATGAAATCCATTGTCAATGCGTTTGAAATTAGATATGGAGATCAAAGGGGCTCGCCTTGTGCCTCTAATACTATGAAGAGGGATGAAAGTGATCCTATAAAGGACCTAATTATCGAAGACAAAGTTCAAGAAAATGTGCCATATTGCAGACCCTGTGACCATTTTCACAATGAATCCACTTGTGTCATTGCAAGACGAATTTGTGATAGTGGAAGGCCAGGAACAAGTGATCAGGAGGATCTTATTAGGGAATTAACTCAAAAGCTTAGAGACATGCAATTCAGTGAAGCTCAACTGATGGAAATCATGAAACTTAACCAACAGAATCACTCTGAGGAAATGAAATCAGTGCACATCAAGTTGATAGCTATAGAAGAACAACATGCTGAGGAACTGAAAACCATGGAAATTAATCATTCTAATCAGATGACCACCATGAAAAATTATTTGATCATCATGGTAGCAAATCATAAGTAGGAAATGAATTCTATTCAAGTAAGTTATGATAAAGTGATAAATGATATAGATGTTGGTCATATATGTCTTCAGAACAAGTTGTTGACCATGGAATAAAATCATGCCAAGGAAATCAGTGTTATGAAGATTGAACATTCTAATCAAATGAATTCCATGAAAACTGAACAAATCACTCTTCAGAGTAAGATACAAAAGATGGAAAGGTCACAGAAGTAGGACTATCGACATAGATCAGATGATGAAAAAAATAAAGGGCTTCCAAAAAATCACAAGCCTCCCAGTCCGCCAGAGCAATCCTCATCTCATTGGGAGAGGGTCACTTATCCCATTTAAGAAAAGTCAGCTGGAAGTACCATAGTTAAAAAAGAAGTTAAGAAAGATCAGACCTATGTGTCACCTTTGACAGAGTATATTCAGAATAAGGTTGGGCATACTTCAGATTCTTCAAATCTTTCGTTTAACTATCTTCAAGATCAAGACAGGAAATCTACAGTGGTCTCATTATTGACATCACAATGCACCAAGAAGAAAAGAAACAAGCATAAAAGAAGGAAGAGGTTTGATGTGTCTGATGGCCGAGAGAAGCTTGATATTTGGATAAGTCAAAGTCCTAGCATTTTCATAATTTACCATGGCACATCCGAGAAGTCACCCATAGACCTGCCTAAAAGTCAACAGATGCTTAGTATGCACTATGTTGAAGACACCTGATGCCATGGAGCATCTTCTGTATAGTATCTCTAACCATACTCCCTTTTATTTATGTCATTAGTTAATTTTATTTTATGCACTTATGTTATATATCTTTGCATTCCAGTTTGTTAGAGTAGATTTTTATATTCCAATAGATTTTCTATATATGCATGATGATTTCGATTTTTAATGGATATTTATTTGATGGATTTTTGTTTTCTTGGATACAGGATTATGGGGTTCTAACGTTACTTCATGGAAGCAACATGCCCTCACATGGAGCCAGATGTTGCACACACTTTGTCAAAGTTCCAAGGAAGCAGTTGTGCCAAATCTTTCAAAAGATCAAGATCATCGACCAACATCTTATTGAGTCATTGTAAACCCATACTACAAATTTGCAATGTAAATGATGCTAGTAAGACTATGTATTTATGTAACAACCTAGGTAAGCTTATTATTTTGGCGATGAATTTCATCCTAGGAGGTTTTCGTCTCACTGATTATTTGTGTTTCTAAACAAGGATGATCGACAGAGTTTTTCCCTCCAACCTCAACCCCAAAGCTAAGATGGAATTTATTGACAAAGTCTTAGGTAAGTACTAGTTTTTAGTCGAGTATTTTGCAAAAGCAATTTGCGAATAATTTAAGCTATTTGGCTAATTATTTTATTACAAATCACTTGGTCTACTAGATCATACAGCGTCACAGAACTGGATAAGAATTATGAGGGTCTATAACAAATGGGTATTCCCTCTTTGAGGGTTAAATTTGTAAAATCTTATGTAAAAAAAAATTTGGTGCAGGGTCCTCATACCACCCTGGCTAAATTATTTGAAGGTGGAAAAATAATTAATCCCCTTATGAGTCAATTAATCAAATTTTCTGGCAAAAATTAAATTAAATCCTAAGCCAGAAAATTAATTAATTTAGAGTCAAAAATATTAGAGAAATTAATTTTTTCAAGTGGAAAAATTTGTGGGTCTAAAAGAAGTTAAATTTTGGAGGTCTCCCACCAAGGGAATATTGGAAATTTCAAGACAACTTGGACCCTTGGACCTTGGTGGTTAAGTCAAAGTCAATTTTTTAGGAAAGTCGTTCAAAATAGTTATTTTTGAACTAATAAAAAATGGTTTTAATGAGAAATTCGAATATTCCACAACAATAAGTATTTTCGACAGCAAATATTAAAAGTTAATCAAATTTATCGACAATCGAGATAATTTTTACGGGGATCAAGCCAACTAGCCATTATTTTCCACTTGAAAGGATTTCTTTATAAATTAGAAGTCATTTGCTTCTCAAGTCACAATGATAGTGACTCTACACTAATTGTAAATTTTGTAAACATTGGTGTGAAGCCACTGCTTTGCAGGCAATGTTTGAAATCTAAAATAAAATATGGTGGGGTTCAGTTCATGGTGTGTTTGTCTCATTGATCTATGGTACATGTTGGGTATGTGCTTTCCTATATTGTGTTTCAATATCATATAATTGTTTTTTCATTTTTAGATGATAGGAACATTTGCAAAGCCAACATCAGTGAATTTTGGGAAAATATTGAAGATTTGATGCAAATTCAAATTTCAGCAAGGGTTTGTAAACTTTTTAGGGCCTATAGTCCCTAGCGTCCTCCTCCTAGCCTAGCCATTCCCCTTGGTTAGCCTAGTCGTAGCCCTTAAGGTCCACGGATCCCCTGATTTACCCTTGTCATGAGGGTTAGAGACCTTGACCTCCTTTCAAGTTGGAAGGTAGCCCTTTAGGGCTTGCCGTGGGCCCTTCTTGCCCTTTGTCCTCCTCTCGTAGGTCTGTCGTAGGCCTTCCCTAGCTCCTCCTTCCTCTTCTTTCCCTCCTTCTTCCTCCAGTCCGATTCTCATGCCCTTTGCTAGCCCTTCTACCTCTGTCATGGGCCATAACAGACCTCTCAACCCTCCCTCAAGCCAAACGACAGCCCTTATGGGTTTGTCGTGAGCCCCTTGAGACTCCTTCCCTTGCGTCGCAGGCCTCTAAGGCCTTTATCCCTCTGCGGCAACCCCTTGTGGGCTACTACCACCCTAACGCAGGCCTAATTTAGGCCTCTACTTAGCCGAAGCCTCTAGGAAGCTTGTTGCCACGTCATTTGTCCTCGTATCTTTCCTCATTTGCCTCATTCCCTCACTATTGGTGACCATTTGATTTCTGAAGCTAATACTGGTGTGCTTTGCATAGATACTTGCCACAAGTTTTGGTGTTTGCAAGCGTTCCAGCCACTGAAAATATTTGCCCAAGTTGGGCAAGTGAACTTCAAGGCCTAAGGCCCAAGGGTTTGATCTATAAACCCTTGTTTCCTCACTGTTTTGCTAGAGTAAGGATATAACTCATAACAGTGGTAAAAATTTCATTCAAGGTGTCCTAAAATCAACTCATAATTTGCTTGACATACAAAGGAATTAATTGCATAAGTTGGGCAAATTTTGTTTGATAAAATTCACACATTTCATCTATGTCCTTTTTGCATACTAAAGTTTGATATAACAGTGATAATTACATCATGAGAGGGCTAAAGTATCTAGGTTTCATATTGGCAAGTTGTAAATTTATGTAGATGTTCTATGCTTGATGCAACTTTACTTTTATCAACAACAATCACATGAATTTACAAGTAAAATGCAAATAGAACATACCAGTGATCCTTTAGAAGACAAGTCAGAAACAGATAAAGGTGATGGTGCGTTACGGCGGTCAACAGGAAGCTTCAACCAACAAAGACTTCACAGTCAGCCAACCCAGCATGTGTCACAACAGTCCTCAAAACAGTCACACGGTCAACGTAGAAGTCAACCTCAGAAAAGTCAACGCTGCCCAGAAAAGTCAACACAGGGCAGCAACACTAAAAGTCAATGCAGCTCAACTTCTGGTCAACCTTTGAGCTCGATTTTTGTGCCAAATAGTACAGCCTTCTTAGATCGAAGTCTCCTCCAAAATTCAGCCCAATCGGACCATGCATTGACCAAAGTCAATGCTGGTCAAACTTCCCCAAAAACCCTAACAGCAAATTTCTGGCTGCAGTGAATTTTGTCCTTCTTGCTGCGGTAAACTTCTTCCTTCTTACTGCGATAAACTTAGTCCTTCTTGCTCCTTAGATGCTCGTATAAGAGGAGGAGATGTGTGTTGAGATGATTGGAAAAATGCTCCAACGTTGACCCTATAAATACCAATCATGAGAGGTGTGTGACACATCTGCTGGGGGTAAAAACCTTAAGGCTGACCTGCACTTAAATTTATTATGAATAATAAATTCAAAATAAATGTTCTGCTCATCAGATTAAAATCAATTTTAGATCGATTTTACACCTCTCTGAAAGAGGAATCCAATACAAATATTGGAATCTTCATCTGAGCATCACAAGATGGAGTTTGGACCTAGTTGTCCAAATTTAACACTCCCTCTCAACTAGGGAGAACTCCATCCACTAATGCAATCAAACATCGTGCGTCATCCCGCCGTAACTTGCTTTGCTGGCCTCTTTATTTCAGAACAGAAGTGGGTCAGTCACAAAGACATCATCCCCCGGTTGACAAATTCAGCCCAGAGGTCCAAAACCTCTATCGGACTCACAAAGAGTCTCCAACCAACCCTGAAGTTGGTTCATCTGACCCGAAGTCAGGCGGAGGTCCGAGACTTCACTAGACTTGATCCCAGATCAAGTGGTTGGACCGTGCCATCCTAGATAGAGAGTACGGCAATCTCTGATGCGTCCATCAGTCTTTGCTACTAGTCTCTAGCCTTTCCCATCTCATTGGCCAAATGAGAGGTACTTCCCATGAGCCCTAAACTCAATGGGTAGGATGCATACGAGGCATCGATAATGAGAGGTGAACCAACTCAATAATCACAATGGTGGGGTCCCAGAATACCAACAAGGTTCGGCAAGCCTAGCCTTGTGGTTGCTCATAGCTCTGAGAAGCTGTCCCCAAAGCCCCCCAGAGCTCCCAGAGCCCATTGTCCAATGGGACCCACATCATAGGGTTGTTCCACGATACCAAGTCTCTCACAAAAGGTTAGGAACTTGACCTTCCCCAGGGGCTTAGTGAGAATATCCGCGACCTGCTCATCAGTTCCTATATGATCGAGCCTTACGGCGCCTCGCTGTACCATATCCCGGATGAAATGATACTTGATATCAATATGCTTGGATCGGTCGTGGAACACAGGATTCTCGGTCAAGCGAATCCCACTCTGGTTATCACAGAGTATCACGGTGGTATCTAGCACATGTCCAAATAGCTCACTAAAGAGCTTTCGCAACCAAACTGCTTCACAACAGGCCATACTTGCTGCAATGTATTTGGCCTCTACGGTGCTCAAAGCCACCGACTTCTGCTTCCTGTTCATCCATGAAATCGAAACAGAACCAAGATTGAAGCAACATCCCGATGTGCTCTTACGATCCACCACACTGCCAGCCCAATCGGCATTAATATATCCAAGGAGTGTCACACTCCCGGCAGTGTATCTCAGCACATGGTTTATCGTGCCCCAAAGGTATCTCAGAAGATTCCTGACACCAACCCAGTGAAAGTGATGAGGCTCAACCATCTATTGATTCAAAGTGTTCACTGCAAAACATATATCTGAACGGGTGTTCACTAAGAACATCAGGGCCCCTACGAGTTGACGATACTCAGTAGGATTTGCCAATACGGGCCCAGCAGCGCTGCCACTCAACTTCTTGAAGTTGAGTTCCATTGGTGTCGACACGGACTTGCAGTCCACCATTCCAAATCTTTCCAGAAGTTTCACAATGTATTTTCCTTGAGAAAGGAAAATCTCGCCAGGTATCTGCCAGACCTCTAGGCCTACGAAGTAGTGCATCTCCTAGGTCCTTCATCTCGAACTCAGCAGCGAGCTCCCTCTCGCATTGATGAATAAGAGGGTCAGCACCTGTCAGGAAGAGGTCATCCACATACAGCACCAGAATGAGAGGCTTCCCCTAGACAACCTTGAAGTAAAGGTTCGAATCAGCATTACTTCGAGTGAAGCCCAGCTTCATCAAGTAGCTATCTATCCTCTCGTACCAAGCTCTGGGTGCTTGTTTCAACCCATAGAGGGCTTTCTTCAACCTGCAGACATGGGTGTCCCGACCCAGGACTTCAAACCACAAAGGTTGTTCTACATACACCTCTTCCTTTATTGCACCATGCAGAAAAGTGGTCTTGACATCCATCTGATGAAGACTCCATCCTTGCGTAGCAGCAAGGGCTATGATTGATCGAATGGTGATATATCGTGCCACAGGTGCAAATATGTCATCATAGTCTATTCCTTCCTTTTGAGAGAAGCCACGGGCAACAAATCTTGCCTTGAACTTTTCAGCACTTCCATCAGATCCATGCTTGATCTTGTAGAGCCATTTTGCAGTGAAAACTGATTTGACATTTGGTCTTCAAACCACATCCCAGACATCATTCTTCATTATGGATTCATATTCTTCGTGCATAGCATCCTTCCAGACTTGATGCTTTACGGCTTCCTCAAAAGATCCAGGTTCAAAATGTACAATAGTACTCATGGCAGCCAGATACCCTTGGTATCTACATGGCTTCTTGCTTTCTCAAAATGTCCCCCTCGGGGCAGCATGTCCCTCAGCATCTTCGAGAGTGTCACTGAGCCATGATGGTCTCTTTCTCAGTGAAGGAGATGGATCGATTGGGTCCACTGGTCCTTCAACATCAGGCATTGACTCATCCTGCGGTTCTTCTTGATTTCCAAGCCTTGCTTCATGATTTTCCTCAGATCTCGGAAGATCTACTACTTTCTTTAGGGAAGCATCTTCGTCAAAAGTGACATCATGGCATATCTCTACTTCCCTTTGACCAAGTACATAGACTCTATAGGCCTTAGAAGTTTCGCTATAGCCCACAAATATTCCTTTCTTCCCAGAAGCATCCAGCTTACTTCTCTTTTCTTTTGGCACGTGAAAATAAATAGGACATCCAAAAATTCTAAAATGTGAGACGTCAGGTTTCTTACCAGTGAAAACCTCTTCGGGAGTTTTGGAGTCCAGAGCGGAACGAGGGCATCGGTTTTGAATGTATACAGCAGTATTCGCAGCTTCTCCCCACAAAAACTTTGGTAGACACTGGTCACATAGCATGGCACGGGCAGCTTCCACAATGGTCTTGTTCTTTCGTTCAGCAACGCCATTCTGCTCAGGAGTATAGGCAGTAGTGGTCTCCCTCTTAATGCTAGCTTCTCTGCAAAAGTCCTTGAACTCATTTGACTCATATTCAGTGCCATTGTCAGTCCACAAAATCTTGATCTTCTTCCCTGTCATATTTTCCACGAAGGCTTTGAAGGTACGAAACCACATGAAAGCCTCATCCTTCTTCTTCAAGAAGTATATCCAGGTTTTGCGGGAGAAGTCATCAGTGAATGTCATATAGTAAGAACATCGTCCAAGGGATGTTACGGGTAGCATACCAGATAGATCAGAATGGACCAGTTGCAAAATATCAGATGTCTTTGTGACACTTGTGGGGAAAGGTACCCTTGTATGCTTTCCTTCGGCACAACCCTTACATACACCTTCATGATTATTTCCAAAATCGGACATCTCTGTCACCACCTTCCTTGCTTCGGGAAGGGCCTTGTAATGAAGGTGTCCAAACCTCCGGTGCCATAGTTCAGTTTGTCGGATAGTATCACATGTCATAGCTCCCAGTGGACTTCCTTCAACCTGGTAGACTGTTCCAACTCTAAAACCAATCACGATAGCTTCCTTGAGATTCTTCTTCCACATGCTCACCTTTCCATCAGTGAATGCCACATTGAAACCTTTGTCTTCCATGGCTGACATAGACACAAGGTTCTTCTTCAATTTTGGTACATAGAGTACATCCTGCAAATGTAGGACTTGTCCTTGAGACAAGTGGAGGGTCATAGTCCCTGTCCCTTTCACGGGATATGTGGCATTATCTCCAAGGATAATTTCTAGATTAGTATCCTTCTCAACCATGTCAGAGAGTGCTTCCTGGAACCCAGTGATGTGTCTTGAGGCACCACTATCTATCAGCCAGACATCCAGAGTGTCTGGCAGGGATGCAGCGGAGAGGGCAAATAAAAGAATGTATTCATTTCCTTTATCAACAACATTTGACTCCTCATACCTGGAGTTTCTAGACCTTTTGAAAGGTTGATTGTTTTCGCCAGAGGGAGCCTTCCTCTTTCCTTTGGACCTGTTGTTTCTTTGATTTCCATTCCTCCGATTGTTGTTGTTGTCATCACTATCAAGAAAATCCTTCTTGAAAGGACATTCTCTAGCATGATGACCTAGCCTACGACAAGTGAAACACTTGCCCTTCTTTCCTTGGGCCCCTGCTCTTCCTTTGTTCTTTGGACCGCCAGAGTTCTTCTTTCTAGAATGAGTAGCGTAGGCAGCATTTATGTCATTTTCATATTCCTTCATTCTTGTCTCTTCTTGCATGCACCTTGACAGTAGCTCGTCAAAGTTAGGAATTGTATTGTTATTGAGAATGGTAGTGTTGAATACTTGCCATTCATATGGGAGCCCTCCAAGTGCGGTGAGTACCATCTCACGATCAGCTATTGTCTCCCCAATAGCCAGCAAATTGTTCTTGATCTTGATCAGTTTTAGAAAGTATGTTTGGACAGACTCAACCCTGCCTTTCTTCAAATTCTTCAATTGATTCTTGAAGAATAGCACTTGGTTTCCATTGTTTACTTTGAACATTTGTATCAGCTTATCATACATCTCTTTGGATGTGCCTAGCTCAGATATGTAGGCAACCAGAATTTTATGTATGGATTCCCTGATCATTAGCTTTGCTTTGATCCCCCCCTTCTTATACTTGGTTTTGGCAACAGCAGTAGCAGTGGATGGAGGTTCTTGTATCTTACCCAGTACATAGTCCATGAGATCATGGTCTTCTAATTTGAGATCTAATATCATCTTCCAAGCATGGAAGTCATCCCTTCCAGTCAGCTTGTCATCCTCCTTGAAGCCATAACTTGTGGAACCCATTTTTCTCTTTTGGTGATTGCTATAAGTTAGGACTTGTCTTCACCTCACCTCTGATACCATGTAAATTTATGTAGATGTTCTATGCTTGATGCAACTTTACTTTTATCAACAGCAATCACATGAATTTACAAGTAAAATGCAGATAGAACATACCAGTGATCCTTTAGAAGACAAGTCAGAAACAGATAAACGTGATGGTGCGTTACAGCAGTCAACAGGATGCTTCAACCAACAAAGACTTCACGGTCAGCCAACCCAACATGTGTCACAACAGTCCTCAAAACAGTCACACGGTCAAATTAGAAGTCAACCTCAGAAAAGTCAACGCTGCCCAGAAAAGTCAACACAGGGTAGCAGCACTAAAAGTCAACACAACTCAACTTTTGGTCAACCTTTGAACTCGATTTCTGTGCTAAAGAGTACGGCCTTCTTAGATCGAAATCTCCTCCAAAATTCAGCCCAATCAGACCATGCGTTGACCAAAGTAAACGCTGGTCAAACTTCCCCAGAAACCCTAACCGCAAATTTCTGGCTACAGTAAATTTTGTCCTTCTTGTTGCGGTAAACTCCGTCCTTCTTGCTACAGTAAACTTCGTCCTTCTTGCTCCTTAGATGCTCGTATAAGAGGAGATGTCCGTTGAGATGATTGGAAAAATGCTCCAACATTGACCCTATAAATACCAATCATGAGAGGTGTGTGACACATCTGCTAGGGGTAAAAACCTTAAGGCCAACCTACACTTAAATTTATTATAAATAATAAATTCAAAATAAATGTTCTGCTCATCAGATTAAAATCAATTTTAGATTGATTTTACACCTCTTTGAAAGAGGAATCCAATTCAAATATTGGAATCTTCATCTAAGCATCACAAGATGGAGTTTGGACCTAGTTGTCCAAATTTAACACAAGTATAGTTTGGCATTTAGAAATTGTTTGACACATTTGGCACAAGTCAACACATTGGTGGCTCACTATTTTAACAATTATCTTACTATTGTCCTAGATCTATCTCAACATTGGAATGCAAGTTTCATTAGTGCTCTCATTGCTTTACATTTGTTACTTGTTTTGTGTGCCATTGTAAAAACAATAATTAACATTGATAACATTGATCTCTAAGAGAAATTGCCATTGGTTTTTTGTTGTTCAAGTGCACTAACACATTTGTTGTTGTGAGTTGACTAAAGTTATCATAAGATCACATCTAATAATTTCACTCACTAAAGCACTCTTATCTCAAGTTGCATAGTGTTGAATGATTCAAGTTTCTTTGGGAATCTGGATCTAATTGTCTCTATTAGTTGGCATTGGAGTAACTTGTTCCTTTAAGTGTTTGAAATTATTGGCATTAAGAAATCTAATTGGTATATTATGTTGAACATCTAATTGTCTAAAGAACATTGCTAATCTCAAAAGGAGTCATTGGATAATTGCTCTAAAGTAATCTTGTTCTCCTTTGCCATCATTGGTTTATGGTAATTTTGAATCATTGGCATAATGGCATTTATCTTGTGTAAATATCTTGGAAGATTTCTAATTGTTTCAAGTAATCATTATTGGCATCCTATATCATTGGCCAATTGTTGTAAGTGCATATCTATTGGAAGCTCTCTATATTGGTGAATCATTGTAAAGAGCATCTCTCTTGTACTCAAACAATTATATATTGTGGATATCTATTGTATCTCGTTGGCACTTCGTATCTTGGCACATTTTCCTGTGGTTAAGATTGTATCTCATTGATAAGTACTTGGTGATATAACTTAAGAGGAAATCATAACTAAGTACTTAAAAAACACTTAAACAATCTTACCTTAAGAATCACTCATTCACTTTGCATATCATTTTAAGCTAGTCTTGCATCTAATAATTTACCTTCGAGCATAAACTTGATTGATAGACTTTTAGGGCCACCCTTTCTCAATTTAGCTTGAGGGACTTAGCACCTCTTTAGTGGTTAACACGGCGACATTGCAATCGTCAAAGCCACAGTCTCTGTAGTGTCAGAGGCACCGAGTAGTTGGAACACAGGGGGAGGTAACGTTAATCAAGTCCTTGCTTGCTTCCCGTTGGCTTCCATCCTATAACATATAGTATAGACTATTTCCAAAACAGTTAAGAGGAAGGTTACATTTAGAATAGGCATCTAACTTAAAATCAACCAGGATTTTGCATTTAACCTAGGTTATAAGACTTGCATTTCATCTATGTTAGTGAAGCATCCACGCAGCAATTTTTCATCGGGCTGCTTGGCATTTAATTGGTAATAAGTAAGAAGTTAACTCCATGAGGCACTGGTCCCACATTCAAATCTAATCTAATCTCTAAGTCTTGCTAAAGTTAAGCAAGTAGCTAGGTCATTCAATCGTGTCTCCCAGACTCGTTGGTTGCCAACTTGTCCTTCATCTTCACATTTCCAAAGGGACTACCCCCCATAGCCTATTGTTGCGAGACAGCTAGAACAGAGAGGTCGGGGATCAGACTGACAGCCCCCGACCTAAGTCGTTGTCGCAATGCTTGTACAATATGAGCGATAATAAACTCTACTAGGGTTGGTGTCCTCGCAGGTAGCCTAGATGACAACTGGTGTCTTGCAAGGTAGCCTAGATGACACTTGGATCCATGTTGGGATAGTACTTGTTAATTGCTTGCCGCCTACACCTACCTAATAGTTAGTGGAAAAAGCTTTCAACCCCACCAGGTGTGGTTGGTGGCAAGGAACTCAGAGAAGGGGTTGTCACCTATTCCCAACTCTCTCTGTTTTAAGTTATCTTCTAGGTTAGCTATGGGGGGTGGTCCCTAAAAGAAAACTAAGTTAAAGATGTGAGTTTTCTAGGAGAGTTGTTAGAGTTAAATAGATTACTTCTTCAGATTTATAAGCAACGTGATATGAGAAATAACCATCAATACATAAGATAAGCATGAAACATATGAGAAACCAGTGCCTCCAGAGTATTGCTCCTTGAAATGAAAATGTATTTTCTTAAATGAAGTAAAATGCTTTCAAGACAAATATATTTCTGAATCAAAGCATGAGATGCAATTATATTAGATTTGGATGCAATTAATCTTGGTTACTTTTAATCTAAAATGCCTAATCTAGGTGAGAAGTCATCCTCTTGTGCTCTTACCAAAGGGTAAAAATTGGAGTGACTGTAAGAAAGAGAGGGTGAGGGCACGGTGGTGTCATTAACAATACCCATCCCCTAAGTCTTACGAGCCAGCGTGTACCTTCGTTCCTAGAAGGGGACAAGCCACCTTCATAACTGCATGGTCACACACTTTTACCTTACTTCGTACCAAATGGAAGAATTTTCCAAGAAAGTCTTTTTCCTATGATTTCTATCAACCAAACTTATGCTTGGAGGTTAATTTTAAATATGAAACTAAATTAGAATGTCTAATATGATATGAAAGTGAGTTTGCAAGTGCTATGTTTCTTTATGGAGATGCTTCAATTTAATATGCTTCATAGTTAGAACAATAACTCAAGTTGACATAAATTGAAAGTGTTATGCTTCTTTACTTGTAGTGTATTGTGAAACTTAACCAAATGAGAAATAAATCACAAAACACAAGTAAGTGATGGTAAATGAGATTGCAAATTAGGAAATTAAAGGACTATGTGATCTAAGAAATTAATGAAATGAAAATATGAGTTATTCACAAGTAACTAGATTAGATTAGCAAACGAAATGATGAATGCAAGTAAATTAGCTTGAGCAAATTAAAAAATTAGAAAAAAGAAAGTTAACCACTCAAGAAGATTTCCTCCCTCTAAATGAGTAGGTGAGATACCATGGGAAAAACTTCCCAAACTCCCTTAAGAAAAGTCAGCGCTTTGTTATTGAAAGTGAGACCCTCTTATAGAAATGAGGAGCTTGGGAAAAGCTTACAATATGCGCTTTAAACTTACTCCTTCCCAAAGTTAGAAGTGTAAGATTTTAAAGATTTACTTGTGAGATGTTACAAAGTAAAGGCTTCAAGCCTTGAGGTGAATGGTGGTTACAATTCTTCAAAAGAATGAGGCTTTAGAAGAAGAGGTGAAGTGATAAGGCGGAACTTCGACTTGAGGTTCCAGATGGAAAAGTGTTCCTTAGCTTATGCTTTAGCTCCCTTTCTTCAAACTTGGATTTTCTTCCAAGAACACCTATAGGCAAGCAAGCAAAAGAGTTAGCATGCAAAATAAATAGTGTTGAAATATGTGAGAGGAAATCACATGCATGAGAAGGAAAAAGTTAGAAACTCAATGCAAGTATAAAATACACTTCATATTACAAATTATCTCACTAAGATCAGATTTGAAAGAGTTGATTTAGTGAGTGAGAGTTAGGATTTGAATCCAACAACTTAGCCTCAAATGCTAGATAAAATCAATATGTGCACAAATGAGAGAAGAAAATATATTGATTTTTTAGAGATGGAATAGAAGCAAAGGGATCATGAACCCCCTTTTAAATAAATCTCTTGATGTCTATGAGATTATTGGCTTGAACAACTTGTGGGATCTTTGATATCCTTGGAGATGACTTATTCCAACCAAAGAAGTCTTCACACTCCAATATACTTGGCAACCTGTCCTTTGAACACACAAATCTCTGCAAACCAATTGTTAGTGCAAAATAAACTTGGCATATAGAGGCCACGTAGAGCTTGTCATTCAACCGAAAATAACAAGCTACAACAAGAGCACAAAATATACCAAGTCCAAAGAAAATCTAAGATAGCTACAAATCTCCCCTCCCTAAACAACAGTGCCCTCAAGCAAATGCACAAAAATATCTAACTAGATTGCAATATAAACTCAAATGAATAACATCAAATGAAACAAGTATACCTCATCAACCAAAGAATGCACCACAAGAGAAGCTAGTAACCCCAAAGACTTTCCTTTATTTAGATCAATAACAATTTCGGCATAGTAACAATAAGCACAAGCTTCAAAAATCCATGATTACAATGAGAGCCCAAGGCTCAATTTATACAAAAACTAGAGAAGATCTCAATGAGGAACCTCATGACAAGTGGAGAAGAGAGATAATCCCAATGCAAAAACGAATTTGTACAAGTGGTACCATAATTGTCCAAGTGTTGGAGATCACTGATGTAAACTGCTCCCTAACTGATGTATAATTTATGTTCATGCCAGTGTACAAGCTCAATTGTTGTCCATGTGTTGACTCAACTAAAGACTGTTGTAGACAAACTCCCTCAAAAATGTGTGTTGGTTGCCACCTCTAACAAACTGTTGTGCGTAAATGTTGTTTGGCTGAGTGTAAACTGCGTGGAAGCTGAGTAGAATACGTGTAGAAGGAGGCTACGGGGAGTCTAACTCCCAATTAACTTTGCCTTTGAAAACTACCAATGAGATTGTATCATAGCACGTGTTACAAGTTGTTGTGTGGAGTTTCCTTGTGTTGGCTGCGTACATCTGATAACCATGCTGACCATTGACTGCTACCTGTGTGGAGTCTTATTCGCCGCTGAAGTGTTGAATGCGTGGAGCTGAAATGCAGTTCCCTTTGTTCATATGGCAGCGTATTTATCTCCTCATAAAATCTGTTGTGTAATATTATGTTGTTGTGTGAATTTCTGAGTGGGCCACCATGCTAATTTCATTTTAGCATGTGTGTAAATCTCCAAAAATTATGCATACACTATGGAGATGTGAGGTGGGTCCATTTCCCATTCATTTTAATTTATAATTTCAGCCTTGTAATATGGCTGGCACTTTAAATTAAATCAACTTGATATAATTTTCATATGCTTCCACTTTTCCTTACGACTTGGAAATTTATGGGCCCACCTAGCTGCTTGTTGAGTTGGCTCATTTGCCACTTGGATTGGTGGGCCTTAGGATGCCCAATCATTGTTTAAATTGCCACTTACTTTCCATGTCAAATTTTTGACTTATTTTGACTTAGGAAAAAATTCTAAATTTTTCCAATTATTAATTTTTTTTTCGATTTTTCCTCATTTTTGCCACTAACATTAGGAAAATTGGCTTTTGAGGGACTATAAGTCATTTTTTAACCCTCAAAGTGGGCCCTAGAATAATGCCAGGTCTCTGAGGATGAATTTCGAGTGGTCACATGCCCCAGACATTTCCTAAGGCCACTTATTTACATCATTACATAGAAATTAATTAAAAAATCTCGTTTTGCGGGAAATTTTTAATTATTAAAAAATCCTATTTAGACCTAGTCAAATTGAAATTTCAAAGATGACCTAGCATGGTAATATACATTGACTCTAGACACTAAAATGTATTAGGGGCTCAACCTTCAAACCATCACCCCAGCTTTGGGGTAATGCAATGAGTGAAAAAACCTAGAAAATTATTCGCCACTAAAAAGAAGGAATAATTAACCAAGTAAAAAAAACACTCCAAGCTATACTCGCTTGCTAACTGAGTCCCAACATCTTAGAACTGTTACATGGATTTATTCATCATGCTAGTGACATTTATACAATATCCTTGTAGGGCTGTAGAATCTGAGGACTGAAGAAGAAAATGAGAAGAAGAAGTAGAGTTTAAAAACTCTGTTGAACTGATGATCTCTGACAATACAAATGTCTTTTGGTTCATCCTTGGGCATGGAGTCTTCTTATTATCATCAGATGCCACTTCAGTGGTCAACATTTGGTTCCATATGGCGATGCATGCTAGATATGAAGTGATAGTGTGCAAGAACCTGGAATTTCCATCCACCGACCAAAGATATATATTAGCAGTATCCATTCAAAATATCATCAAATAAAATCAAGTACAGAAATGGAAATTTTATTCTAAGAGAATAAAATAACAATTTATTCATGAAAGAAATCTATTCAAACAAAATTGACAAGGGATAAGGTTAGAAATATAGTACAAAAATATGCCCTACAGCATCAGATGTTTTCTTTGTGGAACATCTTGAGCAGTTGCCCATTCACAGGTAACTCTAGTGATTCTCCGTCCAAGGTGCTCAAATCGTAGGAATTTTGTCCCACTGCTTCTCGGATGATATACGGTCCAAGCCATAAACTATCAAACTTACCATAATTACCTGGCTTTTCATTCTTTTGATCCCAAAGTAAAACCATATCACCATTAGGAAAACCTCTATTCCTAGATGATTTGTCAAAATTTCTTTTTACCTTAGATTGATTTTTACAACAATTTTCATAGGCTTTTCTCCTAGTTTCATCCAATTCTACAATTTGATCAATCCTATGTTGCACAACATCTTTATCAAATGTAAAACTCTGTAGCAATTGGTAAGCTAGAAGCCTCAAATGCACGGGAAGGGTAACGTCCAAGCCATAAACTAATTCAAACAGGCTCTTTTCAGTAGAAATCCTCTTTGTAATCCTATCAGCGCACAAAGCATATTTAATTTTGCTATCCCATGCTCTCTTATTATCCCCTACTACCTTCTTGATTATGGTTATCAATTTTCTATTGCTAGACTTGGCTAGACCATTACCCTAAGGATAGTAGTTTGATGAATGGGATAAGACAATGTCATACTCAAAGCAAAATGATGAGAATTCAACAGAGCTAAAAGCCTTAGCATTATCCGTTGTAATTTTAGCAGGGACACCAAAACGAGTGATAATCCTATCTTCAAGAAAGTCCATCACTACATTATCGGTGGCGTGTCTTGTAGGGATGGCTTCTACCCATTTAGTAAAATAATCAGTGGCAGTTAAAATCCATGAGTAGCCATTACTAGAATTTTCATTAAATTTCCCTATAAAGTCAAGCCCCCAATGTTGAAAGGGAGCTTCCACGACCACAGGTTGAAGAGGCAAAGAAGCTAACTTTTGCTTCCCAGTGAAAAGTTGACAAGCTTGGCAACCTCTAACATACTTGTGCACATCGACAAAAATAGAAGGCCAAAAATAACAAGCTCTCAAGATTTTATGGGTAGTAGTCTTAGCAGCATAATGTCCTCCACAAAATCCTGAATGAAACTCAGATAGAAGCCTTTTGGCCTCAACTTCATCAACACATCTACGTATTACCCCCTCTGGATTTCTCCAACCCAAACAATCCTTCACAATGCAATACTTAGTTGCTCTAAGCCTTAACGCTCTTCTTTTATGGCCAACTAAATGGCTAGGACATGACAAATTTTGCAAGTAATAAATAATGTATTTATACCATTCCAGTTGACTCAATCTTTGAAGTTCTAATGAAGTCAATTCCAAATCATTCCTAACGCTTTTTCATTCCCCTCAGTCAAGATCTTGGCCAATCCCTAACCTTTTACCAGCTTGGTAGGTCTAATATCAAAATCATACTCTTGAATTTTAGAGACCCACCTAGCTCGAGTTCCTAAGCAATCAACCTGAGTTAAAATATCTCTTACCGCAGAGTGAGGGACATACGCGATTATTGTTGAATACCCCCCACATAAACTCTAAAATGCATAAGGGGCTTGACTAAGGCATAAGCCTTCTTTTCCAAGGTGCTATACTTCAACTCAAAACCTTGAAGGGATCTACTCATGAAGGCAATAGGTTGCTCATACCCTTCACTATTCTTTTGCAGCAGCACTCCAGCAATAGTATCTTCAGATGCAACAGAGAAAATAAAAAATTCCTTCGAATAATCAGGGCTCAATAGAACAGGTGCCTTACTAATAGAATCCTTAATTTCCTGAAAACTTATTCTTCATTCTTTTCCCCAAACAAACTTAACATCTTTCTTTAAAAGGGTTTGAATGGGTTTAGCAATTTCAACATAATTTGGAATGAACCTCCTAAGGAAATTGATCTTTCCTAAGAAGGATTGAAGGGTTTTGATATTGTGAGGCAAAGGAATCTTTTGAATTGCCTCAACTCTCTCAGAGTCAACCTTGATCCCATCCTTCGAGATGATGTGGCCAAGCAACTTCCCTTTAGTCACTCCAAAAATAGATTTAGCAGGATTTAAGGATATCCCATACTCTCTGCACATGTCAAATATCCGCCTTAAATGGTTGATATGAGAAATTCCATTTTTTAGAAAAGACAGTTAAGTCATCTTGATAAATCTCAATGAATTTCCCAATTAGACCCTTAAAGGCATAGTCCATAGCCCTTTGAAAAGTTGCTCCAACATTTGTTAATCCAAAAAGCATCCTCAAATACTCAAAAGTACCCCAAGGTGTGGTGAACGTTGTCTTATGCATGTCTTCCTTCTTCACCATGACTTGGTTATATCCTGAAAAGCCAGCCAATAAAGACGTCATTCCAGATCCCGTTACCCTTTGCAACAATGTTTCCATATTGGGTAAAGGGTAATTATCCTTTTTACAAGCTAAATTAAGATTTCGAAAATCTCAACATAGCCTCATTGATCCATTCTTCTTTCTCATAATAACCAAGTTTGAGCACCATGTGGAATGCCTAGTGTGAGCTATAATTCCAGCCTGAAGCATATTTTGCAACTCCTTTTGCACCAAGGGGTCTAACTTAGGATTTATTTTCTTAAGTTTTTGCCTAAAGGGTTTGGCATTTTCATCCTTAAGAGGGATAGTATGCTCCATAACATCCTCCCTATAACCTTCTAACTCCTCATATGAAAAGCCCAAAACATCCCTATATTCTTGAAGTAAATTTATTAATTTTTTCCTTTCCTCCTCGGTGGTGCCCTTCCCTATTTTGATAATCTTTGGGTCATGAAGGGTACCAATGTTTACTTCAATAAATTCCCCTGGTTCAATTTTCTTATCCTCTTTCCCCTTTACAGCATCATGTCTGTCAAACCTCTGTTCCATGGCTATATGATCCCTAGGAGTGGGATTTGACACAACATCACATTCCTCATAATCACAACCTTCTTCCTTGTAGCCAACTTTGAAACCAGAGAATTCTTCCATATTATTTAAAAAAAAAATCACTTGGCTTTCTTCATTAAAGATTTGCCAATGCTCAACGTTAGGAATTTGGCTTTTGTGATCCATAAAAGTGTATAAAATATTTCGGTAAAAATCACATCAAAGAATATTTTGTCGACGTGTTTCGAACTAACCACAAAGGTGGTTCATCATCGGGACAAGATGAGAAATTTGATCTAGGAACCAGTCTAAATAGATGAGGAGAGCCCTAACTAGCCGTTGTAAAAAAAGGCTAGTTTGACTAGAATAAAAATAATCCAAAAAATAATTGAATAAGAGTTGTATCATTATTATTATTATTAGTTGAATTATTAATATGTTACATAATACAAATATAATTTAATATTCTTATACCTACCTACTAAAGGAATAAATAATTATGTGTTTAAAAATAATTAGTAATAATATGGTCTATAATTTAATATTCATATTTCCTACCTACTTAATGAACTAAACACTTATATGTTTAAAAATAATTAATAATTATATGCTCTATAATTTGATATTCATAATTTTATTAATCAAGAGGTAATAAAAGTAACTACAATGATTACGGAAATCACCAAAAAAAAATTAAATAAATAAAATAAATTAATAAAAATACTAATAATAATATTGAAAATAATATTTATGCGCTCTATAAATTACTATCTTTATTCCATAGGTAATTTAATTAAATAAAAATAGCTATAATGTTTACCAAGATCGTTATTAAAGAGAAAAAAAAAAGGGCAGGAATCTTAAGAATGAAGGGCAGGAATCTAGCATCTACTAACAGTGCACCCATCATCCCTGTTAAGGTTAACTGGCCTCTTTTCGATTTCTAAGGATTCCTTCAACTTACGATGGTGGAAGTGGTCAATCATCGCAATAACCTTGGCATCTTCAATGCAAATGTGATGATTCGTCTTTTCAGCATGTTCTGCTAAGGTAGAGGAGCGTGATCTACTATGTTTAAGGTCAGCGACATGTTCATGAATTCTTTGATTAATGGATCGACCAATTTCACCAATGTAAGGCGTCCCACAGGAGCACGGAATCAAGTAAACACCCTTACCATCCTTAGGGAAAACAGGGTCCTTAACTGATCTAAGCGAGCTCTGAATGGTGTGAGGGGCTTGAAGGTTGAGGAAATATTATGCCTCCCCAGGATCCTGGCAATTTAATCAGTAGTACCTTGAATAAACGGAAGGTGAACTCCAGATAACCGATCACAAGGATCCTTCTAATTCCTAGAATCTTTTTTAGCAATTTGAAAAGCTCTAAGACATTGAACCTTGCTATAACCGTTCTTATTCAAAACTTTAAGGAGATGGGAATTCTCATCTTCAAAGTGGAGATCATCAGAGATTCTAAAGGCTATGGTCGCTAGGGTACTTAGAACCCCTCGCTTCTAAGCAGGGAAATGATGAGAACAAGCATGTAAGTACTGCTCAGTGTACATCTTATTTCTAAAAACTTGGTGAGAGAAAGAGCCCTCATCATTCCTAGAAATAAGAACATCAAGAAAGGGCAGGCAGCCATTCCTTTCGAATTCCATGGTGAACTTAATGCAGTCAGATTGATGATTAAGATGTTGGAAGAATGTGTCCAATTCCTCTTTGCCATGGGGCCAAACCACACAGGTGTCATCAACAAACCTTTTCCAAAGCTTCGGTTGAAAAAGGGCAGAGGAAAGGGCCCTAGATTTGAAGTCTTACATGAAAAGATTGGCCACAATGGGGGAAAGGGGGGAACCCATGGCCACACCACATGTTTGCTCAAAGAATTCACCCTCGAAACTAAAGAAGGTCGAGGTAAGACAAATCTCAACTAGATAAGCAATATCAGGATCTGTGACCTGAGAATCGACATCGATAAGCAGTACCAACCAATGTTGCACGAAGCGGGGACGAAGCGGGGACGTTTTTTGGAAGCGGGGACGCGGAAGCGTCATTTCCAAAAAATCTAGGAAGCGAAGCGTCTCGGAAGCGTCTACTATATATATATTTTTTATTTTTATTTTTTTGCATTTATATTAAAAAAATATCCAAAATACCAAATTAATTGTAGAAGATATGGAAGCATGCATATTTGTACATAAATCAAGATATATATGACATCCATTGTACATTAATGATTAATTATTTGAGCATCAACCATTTAGAATAGATGCATCAACCATCTATAATCTAGATTCTTCTCCTCTTATCTAGCCTTTGCCTCTACCTCGATTATCTAGAGACATTAGTCAAAATTGCCCAATTTTGATCAAACCCTAATGCAAGCCTTAAAAAATGGTAGAAAGAACTTAACATGCTTGATCGATTATTTTGACTTGATTGAAATGTAATTTTTTGCTAACGACATGACAAAGGAGTTCAACAATTAACACCACCAACACTAGGGTACATATAGGGCTTGGTGCTCTTGATTAAAATTTAAATGCTAATCACATACCCTCATACATGATATAATCTAATGACATGCCACCATACCATTGATCCTGAATTCCTGAAAATTGTTAAGTCTGCTGAATTTTGAATAGGATATGAAATTCTATTTTCTCCATATGAAGTCCGATCAGGCTGGAACCACTCTCAAACATCCCGAGTCATTTCATGGTAATGTTAAAAATTTAAGTAAAAGGATGAAAATGAAAAATAAATGAGAATGTCACTTTTACTTTAAGAATTTAACATTACCATGAGGGAGCATCTAAGAAATATCTAAGGAGGTAAAAGAGAGCTTATATTTTTTTCCTTCTATCCCTAACTCAGCACTAACTCACCTACTAACCCAACCAAGGACAAAAATTAAAAAAAAAAAATCAAAAAAATCATTTTTCTGACCTACATTAGTCGGATCCGTACGCCGCGGTACGGAACCGTTCGCGATCCGTACGGATCCGTACCGGAACCGCGGCGGATCCGTACAGCGATCCGCCGTACGAACCGCGGATCCGCTGTACGGAACCGCGGATCCCTGCGTACGGTTCCGAAATTGCAGGAATTGTAAATTTTTTTAGGAACCGCTGTCGACGGATCCCGTACGATCCGTACGGACGCTTTGCCTCGCCTTGGAGCCGGGGGGGCGTTTCCTGCAACATTGGTACCAACATTATCAAGAACTGATGGTCTAAAAATAACCTCCATCTTGATCTTATGATGCATCAAGTTCTCTCCAAGCTATAAGGTAGATGCAGTAATAGCTAGCTCATAAGCTTGTTTATTTCCTTCTCTCGAAACCACTTGAAGATCTAATGCGTCAAAATATTCCATGTTATCCCAAACAACATTTCGATACTTCTTTAATTTATCTTTCTTCCATGCAAATTGATTCTTGTTTGAAGAATGACTAGATCAGAATCCCCATTGATACTACGCATCTTAATGTTCAACTCCTTTGCCAACTCTAGACCTAACAATAAAGCTTCATACTCCGCTACATTGTTAGTGGCATCAAATTCCAACCTAAAGACAAACTTGAATATATGACCAAGGCGGGGGGGGGGGGGCGTAAGGACAATTCCCGCACCCTTACCAAACCTCGAATGGGCACCATCAAAATTCATATGCCGAACCCAATCCTTCTTACTTTCCACCTCCTTCTCCAAAGGAGAAATAGAATTAGCCAAGATAGCATAGTTTCCTAAGTCATCAGATTCATACACAATTTCATTATGAGGCTCCTTGGGATTTTCCACGTGAAACTTTGTTGATTTTGGACAACTATGTCCAAACTCCATGTTGTGATGCTCAGATGAAGATGCCAATACTTTTATTGGACTCCTCTTTTGGAGAGGTGCAAGATCGATGTAAAGATCATCTTGATCCGATGAGAAGAACATTTATTTTGAATTAATTCAAAATATGTGCAGGTCGGCCTAAAGGTTTTGTGCCCCAGCAATTGTGTCACACACCCTCATTGATGGATATAAATTGGTCAACGTTGGAGGACATTTTCACTCATCTCATCCTCACACATTTCTCTCTCCTCATTTGATTGGTTCGATCACAATGGAGGCTCTTCTCTTCACACATGGGAAATTTCAGCACGCTGAACTTTTCAGTTTTCAGCCTAGGGTTTCTGCAGCAGCGTTGACTTTGGTCAACACAAGGCAAAACGGACCTGAAACCCTCCCAAAATTTCGATTTTCCAAATCTGCATTTTTTGGCACTATTCCCGAGGCTGGATGTTGACTTTGACTTGGCTGCGTTGACCTAGCTGCTGCTGCTATTTGCATTGACCATTGACTAACAGCGTTGACTTTCGGGTTGACTATTTTGGCTGTCCTAGAGGGTTGTGTGACACTACTGGTTGGCTGACCATATTGAGACTTTGCTGGTTGAAGCATCCTGTTGACTGTCGTAACGCACCAACACACTTATATATTTCTGGCTTGTCTTCTATCGATCTACTAGTATATTCTATCAGCATTTTACTTTATTGTTTATGTGATTTCTGACTTATATTGGGATAAAAAGTAAAGTCGCATCAAGCATAGAACATCTACAAAAATTTACATGGTATCAAAGCTGAGGTGAACATAAAACCCTAGTTTGTCACAATCACCGAAGAAGAGCATGGGTTCCTCAAACTACAATGGCTTTAAGGCTGATGACAATTTGACTGGAAAGGATGACTACCATTGTTGGAAGATGACATTGGATCTTAATTTGGAAGACCAAGATGTTATGGACTATGTGTAGGGCAAAATCCAAGAGCCTCCATCCACTGCAACTGTTGCTGCCAAAACAAAGTACAAGAAGGGGGAAATCAAAGCAAAGCTAATGATCAAGGACTCAATTCATAAGAGTATGGTTGCCTACATCTCTGAGTTGGGCACATCCAAGGAGATGTATGATAAGTTGGTCCACATGTTCAAGGAAAACAATGTGAATCAAGTCCTATTCTTCAAGAATCAATTGAAGAATCTGAAGAAAGGCAGGGACAAGTCTATTCAATCATATTTTCTGAAGTTGACCGAGATCAGGAATAATCTGTTGGCTATTGGGGAGACAATAGTTGACCGAGAGATGGTGCTCACCACACTTGGAGGTCTCTCATCTGAACGACATGTATTCAACACTACCATTCTCAATAACAATGTCATACCTGATTTTGATGAAGTACTATCGAGATGCGTACAAGAAGAGACAAGGATGAAGGAATATGAAAATGAAGGAAATGTTGCCTTCGCTGCTCATTCTAAGAGGAAGAACTTTGGTGGTCCAAGGAACAAAGGAAGAGCAGGGACCCAAGGAAAGAAGGGCAAGTGTTACACTTGTCACAAGCCAGGTCACTATGCCAGAGAATGCCCTTTCAAGAAGGATTCTCCCGATGATGATGACAACAACAACAACCAGAGGAATGGCAACAAAGGAACAACAGGTTCAAGGGGAAGAGGAAGGCTCCCTTCGACGAAAATGGTCAACCTTTCAAAAGGTCAAGAAATTCCAAGTATGAGGAATAAAATGTTGTTGATAAAAGAAATGAATTCATTCTTGTATCTGCCCTCTCTGCTGCATCTCCACCTGACACTATGGATGTCTGGTTGATAGATAGCGGTGCGTCAAGGCACATCACTGGGTTCAAGGAAGCACTTTCTGATATGGTTGAGAAGGATACTAATCTGGAAATTATCCTTCGAGGTAATGCCAGATATCCCATGAAAGAGACAGGGACTGTGACCCTCCACTTGTCTCAAGGTAAAGTCCTCCGCTTGCAGGATGTTCTCTATGTACCTAATTTGAAGAAGAATCTTCTATCTATTTCAGCCACGGAAGACAAAGGTTTCAATGTGGCATTCATTGACGGGAAGGTGTGTATCTGGAAGAAGAGTTTCAAGGAAGCTATCACGATTGGGTTTAGAGTTGATACACTCTACCAGGTTAGAGAAAGTCCACTGGGGGCGATGACGTGTGATATTATCTGACATATGGAACTATGGAACCGGAGGTTTGGACACCTTCACTACAAAGCCCTTCCTGAAGCAAGGAAGGTGGTGACGGGGATGCCCAAGTTCTCAAATAATCATGAAGGTGTATGTCAGGGTTGTGCCGAAGGAAAGCATACAACAGGACCTTTCCCCTCAAGTGTCACAAAGACATCTGATGTCTTGCAATTGATACATTTTGATCTGTCTGGGATGCTGCCCATGACATCCTTGGGAGGATGTTATTATTATATGACATTCATAGATGACTTCTCTCGCAAAACCTGGATATACTTCTTGAAAAAGAAGGATGAGGCTTTCATGTGGTTTTGTACCTTCAAAGCCTTGGTGGAAAATCTAACATGGAAGAAGATCAAGATATTGAGGATCGATAATGACACTGAATATGAGACGAACGAGTTCAAGAACTTTTGTAGAGAAGCTGGCATCAAGAGGGAGACCACAATTGTTTATACTCCTGAGCAGAATGGTGTTGTTGAACGAAAGAACAGGACCATTATGGAAGTTGCCCGCGCCATGCTATGTGACCAAGGTCTACCGAAGCTTCTGTCGAGAGAAGCTACGAACACTATTGTGTACATACAAAACCGATGCTCGCATTCCGCTCTGGACTCCAAAACTCCCGAAGAGGTTTTCTCTGGTAAGAAACCTAACATCTCACATTTCAGAGTTTTTGGATGTCCTCGTTTATTTTCATGTGCCGAAAGAGAAGAGGAGCAAATTAGATGCTTCTGGGAAGAAGGGAATGTTTGTGGGCTACAACGAAACTTCAAAGGCCTATAGAGTCTATGTGCCTGGTCAAAGGGAAGTGGAGATATGCCACAATGTTACCTTTGACGAAGATGCTTCCCTGAGGAAATTAGTCAATCTTCCGACATCTGAGGAAGATCATGAAGCAAGGCCTGGAAATTGAGAAGAACCAAAGGATGAGACGATGCCCGATGTTGAAGGACCGATGGACCATATTGATCCACCTCCTTCAATGAGGAAGAGAACATCATGGCTCAGGGACACTCTCGAGGATACCAAGGGACATATGGCCCCAAGGGGGACATTTCGTGAAAGCAAGAAGCCGAATAAATACCAAGGGTATCTAGCAGCCATGAGTACTATTGTACAATCTGAGCCTAGATCTTTAGAGGAAGTCGTAAAGCATCAAGTCTGGAAGGATGTTATGCACGAGGAGTATTAGTCCATAATGAAGAATGATGTATGGGATGCGGTTACAAGACTGGAGGACAAAGCAGTTGTCACATCGAAATGGCTCTACAAGATCAAGCATGGATCTGATGGAAGTGCTTAAATGTTCAAGGCAAGATTTGTTGCTCGTGGCTTCTCTCAAAAAGAAGGCATAGACTATGATGATATATTTCCACCTATGGCCTGATATACCACCATCCGATCTATCATGTGCGATAAAGGAAGAGGTGTATGTGGAACAACCTCTGGGGTTCGAAGTCCAAGATCAGGACACCCATGTCTGCAGGTTGAAGAAAGCCCTCTATGGGTTGAAGCAAGCACCCAGAGCTTGGTATGAGAGGATAGATAGCTACCTGATGAAGTTGGGCTTCACTCATAGTAATGTTGATCCAAACCTTTACTTAAAGGTTGATAGAGAAAAGCCTCTCATTCTGGTGTTGTATGTGGACGACCTCTTCCTGACAGGTGCTGACCCTCTCAATCATCAGTGCAAGAGGGAGCAGCCTGCTGAGTTCGAGATGAAGGACCTAGGACTGATGCATTACTTCCTAAGCCTGGAGGTCTAGCAGAGACCTGGCGAGATTTTCCTTTCTCAAGGAAACTATATTGTGAAGCTTCTGGAAAGATTTGGATTGGTGGACTGTAAGTCTATGTTGACACCGATAGAGCTCAACTTTAAGAAGTTGAGTGGCAACGCTACTGGGCCCGTGCTAGCAAATCCTACTGAGTATCGTCAACTCGTAGGGGCCCTGATGTTCTTAGTGAACACCCATCCGGACGTATGTTTTGCAGTCAACACTTTGAGTCAACATATGGTTGAGCCTCATCACTTTCACTGGGTTGGTGCAAAGAATATGTTGAGATATCTTCGAGACACGATAAACCATGGGCTGAGATATACTGCTTCACACTTGGTTCTGCTTCGATATCATGGATGAGCAGGAAGCAAAAGTCAGTGGCTTTGAGCACCGCGATGGCCGAATACATTGCAGCGAGTATGGCCTACTGTGAAGCAGTTTGGTTGCGAAAGGTCTTCAGTGAGTTGTCGTGATACTACCTACCAGCACAACTGCAGGATTCAGCCGCACTGAGAACTGTTCCACGATCAACTGCTGACAAAACCGGATATGGTACAGTGAGGCACCGTAAGGCTCGATCATACAGATACTGATGAGCAGGTAGTGGATATTCTCACAAAGCCCCTAGGGAAGGTCAAGTTCCTAACCTTCCGTGAGAATCTTGGTATCGTGGAACGACCCTATGCTGAGGGTCATGTTGGATGATGAGCTTTGGGAGCTCTGGGGGGCTTTGGGGATAGCTTCTCGAAGCTATAAGCAACCACAAGGTTAGGCTTGTCGAACCTTGTTGGTGTGCTTCCGCCCCACCGTTATGATGATTGAGTTGGTTCACCTCTCATGATCTATGCCCCGTATGCATCCTACCCATTGAGCTCAGGGCTCATGGGAAGTACCTCTCATTTGGCGACTGAGGTGGGAAAAGCTAGAGACTGGTAACAAAGATTGATGGATGCATCAGAGATTGTCGTACTCTCCATCTAGGATGGCACGGTCCAACCACTTGGTCTGGGATCATGTATAGTGAGGTTTCGGACCTCCAACTTACTTCGGGTCAGGTAAACAAACTTCGGGTTGGTATCAAACTCTTTGTGAGTCCTATAGAGGTTTCGGACCTCTAGCTTGAATCTGTCAACCGGGAATGATGTCTTTGTGACTGACCCACTACTATTTTGAAATAAATAAGCCAACAAAGCAAGTTACGGTGGGATCACGCATGATGTTTGGATTGCACAGGTGGATGGAGTTCTCCCTAGTTGAGAGGGAGTGTTAATTTTGGACAACTATGTCTAAACTCCATGTTATGATGCTCAGATGAAGATGCCAATATTTTTATTGGACTCCTCTTTCGGAGATGTGCAAGATCAATCTAAATATCATCTTGATCCGATGAGCAGAACATTTATTTTGAATTTATTCAAAATATGTGCAGGTCAGCCTGAAGGTTTTGTGCCCCAGCAGTTGTGTCACACACCCTCATTGATGGATATAAATTGGTCAACGTTGGAGGACATTTTCACTCATCTCATCCTCACAGACTTTTCTCTCCTCATCTGATTGGTTCGATCACCTTGGAGGCTCTTCTCTTCACACATGGTAAATTTCAGCAAGCTGCACTTTTCTGTTTTCGGCCTAGGGTTTCTGCAACAGCGTTGACTTTGGTCAACGCAAGGTCAAACGAACCTGAAACTCTCCCAAAATTTCGATTTTCCAAATCCGCATTTTTTGGCACTATTCCCGAGGCTAGACATTGACTTTGACTTGGCTGCGTTGACCTAGCTGCTGCCGCTGTTGGCGTTGACCGTTGACTGACAACGTTGACTTTTGGGTTGATTGCTTTGGCTGTCCTAGAGGGTTGTGTGACACAATTGGTTGGCTGACCATATTAAGACTTTGCTGGTTGAAGCATCCTGTTGACCATCGTAACGCACCAACACACTTATATATTTCTAGCTTGTCTTCTATCGATCTACTGGTATGTTTTTTCAGCATTTTACTTTATTGTTTATGTGATTGTTGACTGATATTGGGATAAAAAGTGAAGTTGCATCAAGCATAGAACATCTACAAAAATTTACAAACTTTCTCTCGAATTCCCTAATCAGCCTAACCATGATGCCCTCACTATTAGGGATGGTAGCATAACTTAAATCCATTTCCAAAACCCCCTATATCAGCTCCCCACTTTCTAGACAATAACATCCCCCATGCATCAAGCACATTAATCACCACAATATCCATGGTGATCATAATATCAAGATGAACTGCCAAGTGGACTTGAAGATCCTTTATCAAACCACAAGCTTCAATAATTTTTGAATCCATAGCACAAATGTTGTGGTAAGGTCTAGAAATCCTCAAGTTACTGATTCATGACTTTCTTAGTCATGACACACGATGATGCCCCAGAATCAAACGTACAATTGTGCAAAAGCATTCCATTGACCAACATAGCGATGAAAAATGGTTGATAGTCTCTGTTATCCCTATACATATCACTACTTTGCAAAGTGATTGGGGTGTCCCCATCTATCTTTAGAAAAATTCGACATTTCTTTTCCATTAGGGGCATCAATGGCTTTCAACAACTTATATCTTTGGGATGGAATCTTCATGATTTCGGTCACAGGTACCAAAATCTTTGCATTATTTATCCATCCTCCGAAATCAATATTTAACTTAGATGTAGGTGGAGTGAAATTTTATGGGCATTTTGATTTCTTCCCTTGCTTGTTGCCCTTTCTTTATCTTTGGCTATCTCTAAAATCTAATTCGATGAAGGCTTCTCTCCATACAACTCAGTGATTCTATCCAATTCTTCAAAATTATTCATACTATAGGAGGATGGAGACTTCTGACTTATCTCTTGGCTATTCTCCATAACTCCCATCCAATTTTCCAAGGACAAATGATGCTCTTTTCCAACTATGTTGATTTGTTCACTTGTTCCAGCCATTTCTCCATCTAAGATCCTTTTTGCATAAGGACAAGTGAGTTCATCATGTAGGTCATCACATGGTCTACAATAAGGCATTGAATCATCAACTAAGTTAGTAGACTCAAGTGGATTTGGTGGCCTATGTTCATTAGGGGGGCCCCTCTTCTGCCATCTATCATTTCCTCGATTCGAGAATCTCCCCGCTTGATTCCTTTCCATGGCCACCAACCGATTTTGGATAGCATTCATTTGATTCATGTGATTCGCTTCCATAGTCTTGATAAGCTGGGTGTTATCACTCCGCCAGATTCCCAAGGCTGTGGAAGGAATCCCAACAAAGGTAACCACAAACCAAGCTTTTGACTTGATAGCAAGGCCTATCAAGCCGGAGAGGACTCTCTCGAAAAGGATCACAACCAAGAGGGCAAGAGAAATTAGGGTTTTTAGGCTAGATATAGAGTGCAGGGGGATGTTTTGAATTGATTTTGTTTGGGAAATCACTGGATGAAGAAATTAGGTCAAGGAAAGCTAGGTCAGAGCAAATGAGTTAGGGTTGCAGAGATCAATGGGGCAAGGTAGGTATAATGATTATCACTTGAAAAGAATTGTTATGGAATGGTGTTGAAGCTGTAAGAAGGCTAAGAAAAGCATAAGAGATTTTTTTTCTTAGACAGAAGAAAATGAACAAAATATGATTAGTTACCCAAAACAGAGCATGTGCAAACATGTATTCTGAATTTCTAACTTGTAAAAGATCATAACATAAATATGAAACTAAACATGAACACAATACTTTCAAACATATGATATCGAAGAAGAAATAATGAAAGACATTCAATACCACAAGTATCCCATAAATGTCGCTGCAACTCCTCTTTATTAGCTTGGCCAAACTGAGTACAAAGCTTCCTTGATCAACTAGAAAAACATCAAACTGATTCCAAACATTGTCTATTCTGAAGAAAGGGACTAAATAGACATGAAAATAACATTCACTCATCCTCAAGGGTCGAATCCATGAGGTGAGGAAGATATTACACAAAAATCTGAACTGATAGCTAAAATATAGGGTAGTCCAACTGACTCATTCCTAACATAAGTGAATTGATTCATTACACCTCATTAATTGATTTACCCAATGTATTTACCCTAGGTAATAGTAAAAACATGATAATTACATTCATTTTCATCATTCACATAGGTAAAATCATCTTTTCCCAAGATTAAAATCAAAATTGGAGTGAAACTCAGAAAATTCCAGAAGACTACCAAACGCACCATCTCCTTGTCAAACACGCCCTCTCTATTCAAGGTTGATTTTGAGTGCCTTCCCGGTGTCCAAATTTGCTCCAAGATGGCTTGTTGGAAAGCCCTTCAAGTCTACTTTCTAGATTTGCCTTCAGTTTGAAAAATGAAGCCCATTTGCCCTATCAAAAACTCATTTTCCCAAGAATAGTAAACGTGCAGCGCCAAGGCCAAAAATGAGGCAGAAACATGGTTTTTTGGTGGTTTTTTGTCATTTTCACTGACCATTTTGCCTCCAAATGCTTAGCAAATGTACAGGGTTGTTAATTTTGGACAACTAGGTCCAAACTCCATGTTCTGATGCTCAGACGAAGATGCCAATATTTTTATTGGATTCCTCTTTCAAAGAGGTGCAAGATCGATCTAAAGATCATCTTGATCCGATGAGCAAAACATTTATTTTGAATTTATTCAAAATACGTGTCGGTTGGCCTTAAGGTTTAGAACCCCAGATATTGTGTCACACACCCTCATTGATGGATATATATTGGTCAACACTGGAGGAAATTTTCAAATCATCTCATCTGGAAATGGATGCCATAAATATGGATGATGCGGTAAATCTAGATGATGCTGGAAATGGATGCCATAAATCTGGATGTCGTAAATATGGATGATGCCAGAAATGGATGCTATAAATATGGATGATATCGTAAATCTGGATGATGCTGGAAATGGATGCCTTAAATATGGATGCTGTAAATATGGATGATGCCGGAAATCTAGATGCGGGATTCTTTTGTTGAATTATGTTGACTTTTGATGAGTTGTTTTTAAGGGCTATGTGTGTGACACTGCTGGTTGGCTGACCGTATTGAGACTTTGCTGGTTGAAGCGTCCTGTTGACCGTCGTAACGCACCAACACACTTATATTTTTCTGGCTTGTCTTCTGTCGATCTACTGGTATGTTCTATCAGCACTTTACTTTCTTGTTTATGTGATTGCTAACTGACATTGGGGATAAAAGTAAAGTTGCATCAAGCATAGAACATCTTCAAAAATTTACAAGGGTGCATGTCTTCATCATTTTGAACTCAATGGTGGTGAACATTTGCTCATTGGATGCTCCAAAAAAGAGCGCAACACCCTAGGTGTTGTGCGTTTGACATCTTTATTGTGCTAAAAATGTCCCTAAAAACACAAAAATTGACAAACTTGCAAAATTTGCCCAAAACTTGTCAAAATTAGTGGGAAGATTGTTGATCATGTGTTTGAGGCATGGAGTGTTACCTCGGCAAGTATGTCTAGCCTCCTTTTCTCCTCTTGCTTGGTCAAGGCTTGAATTTTTGCATGGGCTCTTTTAAGCTTGGCCCTCGCAATTTTTTTCCTCATGGCATAATGCTTTTCCATCCTTCTTTGAATATCATTGTCCTTTTGAGCCTTGGCCAAGAGCTTCTCCAAGTGTTGATTGGCTCTATCAAGCCATGATTCCCTGTTCTCATTGATTTTTATGGCAAGCTACTCATTTAGGGTCAGTGGGTCAACTAGCTCAGCTTCCCTTTGGCTCTCTAGGGCTAGAGCTCTTTTCAGCCCTCTAGTCCTAGGTCTCTGTCTTGGAGGCTGGTCCTCCTCATCATCAGGTTCACCATACTTCTCTAGTGTCTCTTGAAGCAAGGCTTTAGCCTTCTCTGCCTCTCTTTGTGCTTTGATGCATCTCATTTCATCAATGAAGTGTTTGGTCTTCAATTGTTGGTTCTCTTGCTCAAGGAAGGTAATGACAAACTTGGACCTGTCAAGATTATCTTGGAGTTCTCTAATCTTGGCTTACCTCTCTTGGATGATCAAGGAAAGATCATCATCATCAATTGTGTCCAAGTCTACAATTTCAAAATCTTCCTCTTCCTCATGGAGGCCTTTCTCTTCATCTATGTCCACCTCTACCATTTTTTCCTTGCCTTTGTATACCTGCTTTGTTAGTGAGGCAGGGCCCCTCCCATAATCTGTGGGGCAAAGACCTGCCTATGACCTCTCTGATAGGTATGTGCCAATGTGCTCAAATCAGCCTTCTCAAGCTAGCTAATTTTACCTCTACTAGGTGATTCAGTCTCATTGTGAAATGGAGATGATGGAGGTGAGGTGGGTGAAGGAGACTAATCTGGTGATGATGTATGAACTGTAGGCTGAGATGGAGGAATGGATGTGGAAGGATGAGATGACGAAGGTGCATCTTGGCCATGCTGAATAGGTGGGATAGTGAAAATCTCATTGGATATGAAGGTATCCCATGCAATGTTTAACTGATCAACGTGATGGAGGGCCATTATCTTGATGAGAGAGTGGTGAAAGACACTTTGCCTTTGATGATCATAATCTCTCTTTTGGGCAATAAATGCCATCTTCTCAATGCTCTGGTAGAGATAATAAGGTATATTCAGCATTCTGACCCTTGTGAAGTGCATGAGTAGCCGAATATGATAGGAGTAGAGTCTAGAAAACCTACCCTCACAAGTAAAGTACCTCATAATGATTTCCATCATGGGGACATATCTGTCCAGGAGGTAAGAGAAAGGAAAAATCTTCTTTCTCTCATTCTTGTACCTTGGTTTAATATATGGCTCATAATAGAACTGATTAAAATCTCCTTGCTTAAACCATTTTTCCCCAATATTTGGGATCCCAGTAGCAACTGATATGATGGCAGGGGACACAGTGAAAGTGACACCAGCAAGGATTACCCAATCATCATGGAGGTTGGAAATGAATAATATGGACAACATAGGATGGTATTGGACCCTTTGTACCTTTTCACAGAATTCAAAACAGCCTACATGCTTAAAGCATGTCACAATGATGGGAGATGCCATGAGTTCTCTGGTATTTGTTGGCTCATGTCTAATAATTATCCCTCCTTTTTTAGACGGCCTTCTCTCCTCTCTCTCTTCCTCCTCACTATGACTTATGTTCTCTTCTTCTGCCATGATGTATTTGGTGTCAAAACCCTAGGGAGATGATGGAATGGAAAGTAGGTGTAAGAAGTGTCGGTTGGTGTAAGGAAATTTGAGGAGATGGGAATAGGGATTTGTGATATGAGGGAGGTGACAGGGGGTAGTGATGATGAGGAGTTTTGGAATACAGGATTTAATTATAGGTAGGGTATAGAGAGCCTAGGCAAATGAATACCTAGGGCTTAGGGTTTTGAAGGAAATGATAGCTTAGGGAAGGAGATAGTTATGTAGGGGCTATGGGAAAGGGTAAATTGAAATGGGGAAGGGTTATAAAGGTTTAGGGAGTGAAATTGAAGTGTTGACTAGGTTTTAAGGAAAACTAGGGTTTTGCATTAGAAGAAAACACCAAATTTCATTTAAACCAACTTACACATCCAAAATGACATTTATGAAGAGGAGTGAAGCAAATTTGTAACTTGCATTGTTTGGAGGTGTAACGGATCACTGCAAAAGGATTGAAGGTGAATTTTGAAGTTTAGAGGCCCTCTTGGCAATTTCTGAAGAAAATGGACAAACATGCAGCACCTTTGTTAAACGTGCCCTCCTCTTGACAGGCGCGCAGCATCTTTAGAAAACGCGCAACATTTTTGGGCAAACACGCAGCACCAATGGCAAATGTACCCTCTACCTCTGTTTTGCACAATTTCACTTAAAAACTCGAAAATTTCACCTTTGTTGAGTATGCTTGAGGGTGTAGGACGCAAATGGACTTTGAATTGATGTCTTTGAGGGCTTTTATACTTGAGTGGATTTGATTTATGCTTTGAAAACCCACTTTTCTTATGTTTCACTTTACCTTTCAAATTTTCAGACTAATTCTCTTTGACTTCTGACTTTTTGTTTTGCAGGTTGATCAGTTGTTGGAGTTTGTCATTTCTCTCCTTCAGTTTGGCATGAGTATTTTGAGTTGGCAGAGAGGGAGTGAAAATATTACATATAGAAAATATAAAATTACATAGGAAATTAAAAATAAATTACATCTTTGTTTTCATATCAAAACAATCATTTTGATATGAAAATCATATAAAATCAAAATTATAAATTTAAAAATATAATATTTACATGTTGATGATCTTCTGCAGGTGAAAATAGAATGTTATTGAGTCACTCTCACACCTTTGCTAACTTTATTGAGATGAAATGGTGCATTTTTGGACCTTGAAAAATAAAACCCTAATGACCTAATGGGACCTTGAATGACCTGACTTCCATGGTTGACTTTGACTGAGATAAGACATGATGAATTGAGCTTTTCATAGGTGTTTTCATGCTCAACAAGACATGAAGGTGAGCCAGGAAATGAGAATTTGTGAGGGAGAATGAGATTTTATTGAGTAGGGCTACCATCAATGAAACAATTTTTAGCATGACCTAATGGAATGATATAGATATTTCGGAGTGAGACACCTAAGATGAGAATGAAAAGAGTGATTTTGATCACTGATGGCAGAATGCATATTCTGACACTAACATTGGGTTAACTCCTTAATAGGATCATGGGTAGCCTCCTCCGTGGGCTTGCCCTTGGAATCATTCGATTTTGATGGCCCTCTAGTGTAACTAGGAATCTCAGATTTTCCTGATTGCTTTCCAGCCCTCTCCATTTTCAAGGCTTCCGTTTGAGCTATACCCAAAGTTGTAGGTTCCTTCCTCCCCAACTCATAAGCGGAATCGACAACAAAAGCATCTAAATATGAGCATAAGAGAAATTCATTTGGAGGTTTAACAGTTGCAGTTATGCTTTTAACCAATTCATTGAATATTTTGTTAAACTCCTCCATGGTTTCATTCTCATTCTTCTTTATGGTGCTAATGGCATTGATCAGATTACTATTCTCTCTTCTCTCTCCATACTTTCCCATGAAAGCATTAACAACTGTTTGTAAACAATCATACGAGTTAGCAGGTTGCTTAGTGAACCAATCAAGAGCATACTCTTCTAAAGAGAGAACAAAAAGCCTCATCTTTACAACCTCATAGTTAGCAACGTTACACCACTTAAAGATGCAAACATTAAAGTTTTTCACATGTGATGCAGCGCTAATGGCATTGTTACCTTGAAAAGAAGGCAACCTTTCAATAGCCTTGTCAGGGATATTGTGAGGATAGCCATTAATGTTAGTAAAGTTAGAAGGGCTAACTAGACCACCTGAATTTCTCCTAGTAGAGACTCTTGCAAAATTAGGATTGAGTGGATTTGCCACTTGAGAAAGAACCTAAATCTAAAATTCAAATATATTAAAACTAAAAGTTAGTCGTTTTCCCAGGTACAAGAAGACTTGTCCCAAGCAACGACGCCAAAAATGTTAATCGCTTGCCACCTACACCTACCTACTAGTTATTGGGAAAAGCCTTCAACCCCACGAGGTGTGGTTGGTGGCAAGGAACTCAGAGAAGGGGCTATCACCTTTTCCCGACTCTCTCTATTTTAAGCTATCTCCTAGGTTAGCTATGGGGGGTGGTCCCTAAAGGAAAACTAAGTTAAAGATGTTAGTTTTCTATGAGAGTTGTTAGAGTTAAATAGATTACTTCTTCAGATTTATAAGCAAAAAAGTGATATGAGCAATAACCATCAATACATAAAATAAGCATGAAACATATGAGAAACCAGTGCCTCCAGAGTATTGCTATTTGAAATGAAAATGTATTTTCTTAAATGAAGTAAAATGCTTTCAAGGTAAATATATTTCTGAATCAAAGCATGAGATGCAATTATACTAGATTTGGATGCAATTAATCTTAGTTAATTTTAATCTAAAATGCCTAATCTAGGTGAGAAGTCCTCCTCTTGTGCTCTTACCAAGGGGTAAAATTTGGGGTGACTGTAAGAATGAGGGGGCGAGGGCACGGGGGTGTCATTAACGATACCGGTCCCCTAAGTCTTACGAGCTAGTGTGTGCCTTCGTTCCTACAACGGAACAAGCCACCTTCTGTTGTCTTCCTTCAAGATGCCTTGATTAATGCTTGTTGCAACAAACAACCTATCTCCCCCTATCATGTTATGCTTCATATTGATTGCCACTATTGATTCTACTTGTCAATATGGATCAACTTTGCCTACCAAGACTGTAATTCCATTGAAACTACCCATAACACTTCTTCATATATGCCAACTATCAACCTGTCAATGATCGATCTTCAAACATGCAACTTTTGGTGCACAGTCTCCCCTATCTCAATGTTCACGAGACAACGAATCAACATGTTAAATCTTCAGAATAGTGTGTGAACCAGTTCTTTGGCCAAATCATCCTGAACTTCAACATTTTCTATCAAAGATTCATCATGCCCTTTTTGCCTTTACAAATCCTGAAAGCATTATTGCTGAGACTTTATTATTAGCTTGGTCTTCTTGCATTTGTTTTCTTCTCCAGATGTTTTTGTACTTTATGTTAGGGTTGTCATTCATGTGAGATTCCATCTTGTACCTGCAATCTCGTGTTGTGTGCCCATAGTTATGGCCTTTGTAACATTCAATGTCTGGCTTGAATAATGAAGCAAACGACATACTTCTTGTTCTCAAATTCATCATAGAACTTGTCTCATGATCCTGCAAAACTTACTTCTAAGGTTTTGATAATGCCCTTGATAATTGCACCTCTCAGAAGATTTACAACCCTGGCTATATGTCCAAAGTTAGTACATGAAAAACAATAACCATTAAACAAATTAGCATTCATGGAGGAGTTATCTATTGAGATTTTGTGTATTTGGGGTAGCATCAGTTGTGCTCTAGCTCCCAAATTTTGTAGAGGGACTACAGTACACTTGATCAATAAGACCCAGAATTGATTTGGGAAATTGCATCTGGTTTAGGAGATATTAAATTAATTAATTATTTTAATGTATTTCCTAAGTTAAAACTTAGGGAACTTAAATAATTAAAGTGAATTTAACTAAACATCTGATGAAATTGTCTTAAGTCACATGGATCAAGCTTTCTTTTAATCTAAAGTCATTGATTCAAGATCTAATCATGGTCGTTGATTTGTCAACGAGAAAAGTATAAAGGAAAGGCTTGGGGTCATTTGTAAAGACACACAGAGGCAAAGCACTGAAGCTAAGCTGAGATTCTAGGGCAGGGTTTGCTAAGAATACTCATAATTGTTTCAGTTGCAGAGAGGGGAATTTAGGCCAAGGGGAGGATTTGATCTCGGGGTCTATAATACACAAGAAGCAGAGATCAGCTCAAGGACAACGCAGAAGAGAAGGGAAGCTGCAGCAGCAAGGATGGCGCAGTCCCTCCAAGGACAACGTTATTTTCAGTAGGAAACCCTCAGAGGGTTACGCAGAGACCTTAAGGGGCAGCGTAGAGACTTCGTCACCCAGTCTGGGGTAACGCAGTCCCTTCCGGAGCAGCGCTGAGGGTTAGAGGGGCTTCAGACGCTGATGCAGAGGCTTTCAAGGGCAGCGCTGGGGTTTCTAGGCCCTAATCTTGGCTGAGTTCTGTAAATCTCATTTAAGGGTGTGGATCAGTCATTATTTTGGCCCTAGATCAGCCAATGAGTTGTAGATCTAATATTTCTCTGTCGAGTTTTCTAGGTCTGGAACCCAGGCTTGTTGTATTCAGAAAATTCTTAATAATAAAACCCTCCAGAACCCAGAGACCGGTTTTCCCGCATTGGGTTTTTCCAGGGACCATTTGTCCAGAAAGAATTGTGTCACTTTGTCTATGTGTGCATGAACTTGTTCTAGATATGAATTGGTGGAGATCTATTATGTGTTTTGCTTCGATTTTAACTTGAGTTTATTCAGTTAATAACTTGTCTAAGTAGGAGGAGCATTACCAGATTAACAGTAATAATTTCTGCATAAAGTGTAAAGTTTCAGAAATTTCCACATTATCATGTCTGGATGATCTTCTGTATTCATTCTTCTTTGGAGGTGGTACAGTCCTTTGTTGATCTGTGTTCTTCATTGCTATACCATTATTCCTTGGACCAGTTCTATTTCTAATCTTCTTTTGTACTTCATTTTGTTTTTTCCTCCGAAGAATCTTGTTGTTGGTCTTCTTATCAATCTTGCTCTGCAAGGACTTGGAACTTGTACCTTCGTCACGTGGAGCTACTTCTCTTTCCCTCTTCTTCAACTTAGCCAATCCTTATCCTTCTTTTCGATAGCCTGCAAATGTTTCCCTTGCCATTCCTTGAGTTTCTTGATTTCAAAAAGTGTGATACTCTTATTAATTAAACCTTGGTTATAACAACATTGAAACCCATAATTTAGACAACGAGGTTTAAAAGGAAATTTACAAAAAATTATGCCCAAATACATAACCTAACCAGAATTAAACCCTTAAATCTCACCAGAATTCAACCATTGCAATTTAAATAGGAATTTATCAACTAAATTCACAATACATACATGGTTACTATGTTTGAAGTTGAACATTTGCTGATGTGTTTCCAATCTGCTCCTGTTCTCGTTACCAAATGACCAAAAACCACCCAGCCAAACTGAGTACAATTTATGTACTCAGTTCCAAAGTACACCAAGATTCGAGGTACTCTGGCCCCCGTGCCCAAAATCCTCAAGAACAACTAAGGCTCGGCTCAATTTCTCAGTAAGGGTCAGTTTCTCAGTCTCCTTTAATCATTCAGAAACTATGAACTTCCTTTCAACAATTCCTCTGAATTCAAATCCTCCATTCAGAAATATATGAACCCTCTTCTTCAAATCCTCCTTTCTTTTAAATAGCCCAGGTCTTCCTTCACCCTTTTGTTCACCGTCTTAAAAGGATATTATTATTTTGGTTAAGCGGTGACTACCTTGTCATGATTTTAATTTGGGTCAGATGACACTTATATCATAGGGTTACAACACCTATTATTCATTTCAACGATTGCTTTATTTTAATTAGGTAAAATGTTATAAAGTCATGTAATATTATAATGTTTAATTAATATTTAATTTTTATAATATCTATCATTTTAGTTCAAAATTTCATATTCAACTTATGAAGGTTATTTAGAATATATTTAAGGTTATAGTATACTTATCTGTTGTGGTAATCTTATGGAAAAACTCACTATAGCCATATTATCTCTTACTTCATTTATTTACGAAGGCTAGGCACTTGATTAGCATCTTTAATCATAAATTTACTTATCCTATATTTAGACCTTCTTGAGTAATTAATATGTGTACTAGTGCATTGTATGTGATGCATGCATATGTAGCTATCATATGCATGTCTCACATGCATGCTAATATTATCATGCTATTCGTTATTTGAAATGGGTTGTTACAATAAGCATTGCATCAAGATCTCCTTGCTCTTGAGCAATATCTTCCTGAAATTTGCTTTTCAAGAATTTCCTTCTTTTGTTCTTCATCTTCTACTTGTAGCTTTAAAAGAGTGACCTTTTCTGCTTCTTGTTAAGAACCTTTATTTGTTTCTTCTGCCTTTCATTTTCTTTCCGGAGCTTGCTAATTTCTGCAGAAGATGCATCTAATTTCTTTTGTTTTTTATCATATTTAGATACGTACCTTTGACCAAATTCCTTTAGTTGTCTTGCTAAGTCTTTCTCTTTCATTTCTGCTTCTTGCACTTGGAGTTTCAAAGGAAAAACTTCTTCCATGAGTGTGTGATTTTCATTTTTTGTGTTCTTCCATTCTTTGTTACTTTCTTCAAGTTGTCTTCTATGTGAATCTTCAACTTTTCTGGCTTCTTCAAGCTGCACTTTAAGGCTGATGATGATCTCCTTTGATCCTCCATTCTTCTCATTGAGGTTTTTGGCATGCTCTTTTGCTATCGTAAGTTCGTCTTTCAAAAGGTTGACATTATCTTTTTGAACCTTAAGTTCCTTTATAACTTTGACAATTTCATTTTGAAATTCGGTCTCGTTCATTTCTTCATCTTATTCTTCACGAGCTTCCATCCTGTTATCCCTAGCCACGAATAACATTCTCCATGTGTCATTTAATTTGTCAATGATAATAAGATCTGAAATTATTTCAATACCTGGAACTTCCTTTGAACACTTAGCGCTATACTTCTTTGATTTTCACATCTTTGTACTCTGAAATATTCCTTCCAATTGTTAAGTCGCTACAGAGGGAACCGACTCTGATACCAATTGTTGGACATACTAAGAGGGGGGTGAATCAATAATTTCTTATCAATTAGTGTACATTTAATTCCACGGAGCATTAATTGTTATTAGCATCAAATAAACATAAACATCATCAACACCATTCAACAATAAAGACCGTAGACAGAAAGATTTTTAGGTGGAAACCCCTCCGGGACAAAAAGCACCGAACGCTTCTTAATATTTGTCTTTAAAAATATTTACATCAAGTTTTCAGCTCCAACCCCTGATTTACAAGCTCCAACCTGTAGGATGCTCCAACACCTTGTTTACCAACTACAACTGGGAAGATGCTCCAATGCCTAGTTTACAAGCTCCAACCTGAAGGTGCTCCAACACCTTGTGTACCAATTGCAAATGGACAAACGTTCCAACGCCCTGTGCAACCTCCAACCTGCCCTAGCACCACCTTGCATCCCTGAAGTGTTCTCAGGCTCCAACCTAAAGGTAACTCCAATCACCGACCTTGCACCACCCTACCACCCTGATCAGTGGGCGGACCACGTTTCACAATTTTCAAACAAGATCCCTATGCGCTCAAAATCAATATAAAGTAACTGGTATGAAATTTTTCTTGCTTTTCTCAGTACGTATATCACTATCAAATCCTGGTAGTCTCACTACACAACTTTAATTAACCTGACCATTGCACAATCGTACCTCAAACCCTAACTTCAATCTTCACCTTTATACACAACTACGATGTCAAAATAACCACTGCTCTCTCTTACAACTCTGCAATCTATAATTGCTCATTGTTATAGTTGTCACTGTTATTGTCATAATGACTCTATAAGATCAAGGATTTACTGTCATATATTTCATGGTCATTAATCACTACAACTGTCATATGTACATTGTCAAGTATCAAGCTAACTAGCATAGTCATATCACAATCTGTCACTACTTAACAGGATCATCAAGTCAAATTCACTAGCAGCCAATTATCACTATTCAATAACCATCCACGGTCATATAGGTATACTGTTATCACCGTACTATGTCAATCAAGAACTGTCATATCATCAAGCCAACATCACACACAATGTCCCTAGGTTATTGTTATCATCAAGAAACTGTTGTGAAACCAGTGCCAAAAATAGAAGAAAAGAGATATCAACGCCTTAGAAATAAGCCACTTCGAGGGGGCAACCTTCAATACATTACATGAATGAACAATTCTTGGATGATACAAATTACAAAACCTCCTTTCTATATATAGGAGTCCATGGGGCCACAATGTAATCCTAGCCGACCTAACAATAATAATTTAAGGGCACAATAATAACAATATGGGGGTTACAGGGGTACAATAATAACAATAAGGGGGTTACACTAACAACAATAAGGGACTATACTAGTACTATAGGGACCTAACATGCCCCTCTCCTTCAAAAAAGTGTTGTCCTCAACGCTTGAGAAGCTCTGGGTGCTTCTGTATAAAATTCTCATCCTCCCATGTAGAATCTTAAGTGGGTAAGTTCTTCCACTTGATGAGATACTCTGAAATTGATCGATTTCGTAGCTATCAAGTTCTTGTTTCCATGACTGCTTCAGGTTCCAATATGATTTTTCCTTCCTCATCAAGTTCTGCCAATATTGTTTGAACTAGAAGATTTTCACCTATAACCTTCATTAAGCATGAAACATGGAAAACTGGATGCACTCGTGAAGAAGCAGGAAGCTCCAATTTGTATGCCATAGTACCAATCTTTTGCAACACGTTGTAAGGACCATAGTACTTTGGCAATAATTTATTATCCTTCTTAGCTTGCTTGAGGGACAATTGTTTGTATGGTTGTAGCCATAAAAATACCCAATCTCCTACATCAAAACTTCTCTCGTTGTGATGTTGATTTGCCTGTTGTTTCATTCGATTTTGTGCCAAATTCAAGTTATCCTTTCAGAGTTGGAGAACTTCTTGTTGATGCTCGATGTGATCTTCCACTGCTTGAACCTTCGAATTTTCTCTTAAACATGATGTGATGGACGGTGGATGATATCCATAAAGTGCCATAAATGGGGTTATTTTTGCTGCAGTATGGAAGTAAGTGTTATACCACCACTCAGCGAGAGGTAACCACATGACCCATTATGTTTGTTTATCAGATACAAAACGACGAAGATATCCTTCCAAACAATTATTTACTATCTCAGTTTGACCATCAGATTGAGGATGATAAGATGAGCTATGAGCTAATTGAGTACCCCAAAAAAAAAAGACTCCGTCCAAAAATGTCCAGTAAAAATGGGATCTCTGTCGCTCACAATAACCCTTGGGTTTCCATGTAGCTTTTGAATTGTGTCCATAAATGTAGTAGCGACTGTATGTGCTTTAAATGGATGAGATAATGCACAAAAGTGTGTAATATCCCATTTCGAGGATATCTCTAAAACACGGCAAACACCAACAAGAGATGGACTGGGAGGGTGTTTACCAGATATGCCGCCTCTGAAAAGAGGACGAAATCTGGAGGCTACCTGGCCCTTTCCAGACTCTGTCTAAGAGTATGAAATAAACACACCAAGTGGTATAGAACTAGAATGCCCGAAAATATATAAAGATAACAGTGCAGCAGACATACAATAGCATAGAAAGAATATATGACAAATCATCCAGAAATATAGAGAGAGAATGCTAAGCCATTTTATTAAACTGAGAAATATAATGAAGTACAATAGGTGATCAGAGTGATGGCACCTAAACTTGCTCAAGACAAGTGAAGAAATACTCTCAGAATACACAGGAAATGGCTGCTCTCTGAACTGCGTCCCAGCTGCTGGAAAACTGTCGTGTAGCTGCTACTGCTGGAATGAATCGATGACTAGGGGTTGTTTCCTTGCTGAATGAGCTGGAAATATGGAATCCTCTCTACTCACCAATCCCCGGAAAACCGGTAAACCATATCGAATGGCCTACTCGAAAACACCCTCAGAATTACGCATTTCGGGCGGGGCTCGCGCAGGTTGAATAATGATCAAAAATCAAATATCGCTCAAACTCTTCAACCCAAAATCCTCCTAATGGCAAAGCCTTTGCTCAAAATCAGCTCAAATCTTCGAAGAAAACCCCGATCCGAAACACCTCCTAGATGGATTGCGTCCTCCCTCTCAGTGACTGCGCAGTCTCTATGAATGCTCAGTTCCGTAACAAACCCAAACACCAAAACCTCTCACAAAATGCTAAAGAAATAACCTTGCCCGAGCAGGCACTCGAAGTCCCCCGGGGCTAAGGGCGAGATCTCCGACCGGAGACACTCAATGCACCAACAACACAGACAAAGCAAACAAATGTGTCAGAAGCCCAAGAAGTCAAAACGACCAGCTCAATATCATCAACAACGAATGAATGAAATGAGGAGGCTCCTCCCTCTTTTATAACGTTGGCCTTCCTCCAAAACCCTAAGGCCTATCTCCTCAACATAGCCTCCCTCTTGCCACGTCCTCATCCTCATCTGCGCAGTCTCTTCTAGAGCATACGTGGGCCCCCTCTCTACGTGGTGTTTGGCCCCCCTTGGCTCCCTTTAAGTCACAACGTTGTGCTACTAGGGAGTGTTTTATTCCACTAAGTGAGTTAGACCCTCTCCACTCACCTTTTTATTTATTAATAAACTATAGACGACAAAATTGAGCAAAATAGAATATTCCAATTAGCCACTGCTAATTAGGAATATTACAGTCTCCCCCGGCAAAATGTTGCTTGTCCTCAAGCAACTGAAGTGAAGGATGCTGCAAAATCTTCTCACTTTCCCAAGTGGCATCCTTACCGGCAAATTCTTCCACCTCACCAAGAATTCCTAGATTGTCCTGCTCCGTAGCTGCCTCTCCCTGGTATCAATAATAGCCTCTGGTTGCAACACCAAATGCCCCTCATCATCCGTGTAGCTATCCGCTACCTGCCGTCCGCCGTTCAAAGGTTTCTTCAAAACATATGAAAACGTTATGGATCTCGACGTTTTTGGGGCGGCCCAACTCACACGCAACTCGTCTAATCTTGTGTATCACCTTATATGGCTCGTAAAAGCTGCTTGAGTTGCATTCTTTCCGCTTCAAAGGATGACCGTTGTATGGTCAGAATTACAGGCGCACCGTCCCCGCCCTTAAACTTCCGTTTCTCCACCCGTACCTTCAAAGACACAAATTTTTGGCTGTTTGTAGGTTAGTTTATTATCCTTGAGAGCTCGAAGAATGTCCTGACTCTCTTGGATCCAAATCTTGGCTCTAGGAGCCTTGCTAGCACCGAACATCACATCAGCAAAAGATAAAGAATGATACCCATACAAAGCATAAAATGGTGACATACCAATGGACATGTGATGTGTCGTGTTATAGCAGTACTCCACCAGATGCAACCACTTCAGCCATGCTCACTGCTGCCCACTGACATAGTTACGCAAGTAGCCCTCCAGCCACTTGTTGACTACCTCTGTCTATCCATCCGTCTGTGGGTGATAGCTTGTACTCGGTGTCAACTCCGTCCCCACTAGTCAGAAAAGCTCCTGCCAAAATCCGCCCATGAAGCGGATGTCCCTGTCACTGATGATGGTCTTAGGAAGACCATGTAGCCTGAAAACCTCTCTGAAGAACAGCTCGACCACCTGTGCTGCTATGTAGTGCGCTGATATGGTGAAAAAATGCGCATACTTTGTCAATCGATCAACGATGACAAAGATACAATCCTTGCCCTGCACCATGGGCAACCCTGTGATGAAGTCCATCGAGATACTCTCCCATTTCCCCTCCGGAATGGGAAGAGGCTGCAATAATCCTGCGGGATGGCTCATCTCCCCCTTGTTCCTCTAACAAACATCACACTCCCTGATGTGCTGGAGCACGTCCTCCTTGAGGCCCTTCCATGAGAACCTCTCTCTAATGGCCCTGTAGGTTTTAGTAAACCCCTGATGGTCGGCCAATGGTGAATCATGGAATGCCTGAAGTATCTTCTTCTTGAGCTGAGATCCCTCAGTCAAGAAGATCCTATCCCTGTAGTAGATGATCTCATCGACCACCCTGTACCTGTTATCAGCCACCTGTCCATCCAAAACCTCACATGCAAATCTATCCTTGGAGTACTCCACTAAAAGCCGAGCCCTCCAATCTGTATCCAAGCTCATAAGAGATAACGTGGCTGGTCTACGTGAAAGTGCATCTGCTACCACGTCATTCTTACCCTTGACATACTCAATGTCAAAGTCATATGCTTGGATCTTACTGATCCACTTCTGCTGCCTCTCCTGTAGCTGCTTCTGCTCCAAAAAGAACCTGAGGCTGATGTGATCAATCCTCACCCTAAACCTGTTCCCTACCAAATACTGCCGGAATTTTGCCAAGGCATGCATAATGGCCAACATCTCCTTGTCGTATATAGAATACAACCTCTCATGTAGAAGGAGCTTCCGGCTCTCAAAGGCTATAGGGTGTCCTCCCTGCATCAATACTGCGCCGATCCCCTCTCCCAACGCATCACACTCCGAAACAAATGGCTGCGTAAAATCCAGCAATGCAAGCACTGGGCAGCTACTCATCACCTCCTTAAGCTTGTCAAAGACTCGCTGCGCTGTATTCGACCAACTGAATGCCCCCTTCTTCGTCAAATCTGTAAGCGGTGCAGCAAGCTACGAGAAACTCTTGACGAACTTCCTATAATAAGTACATATGCCAATGAACCCTCGAAGTTCCGTCACGTTCCTCGGCTCTGGCCAATCTCTGATGGCCCTGATCTTCTCCTCATGGACTCTCACTCCGTCCACTCCAATAATGTGACCCAAATACAACATCTCCGTCATCCCAAACTCACACTTGGAGAGCTTAGCATAGAACTGTTGCTCTTCCAAGATATGTAGTACTGCCTCTATATGCTGGAGATGCTCCTCCCAAGTCCTGCTATATATGAGTATGTCATCAAAAAAGACCAATACAAACTTCCTCAGGTGACTGCAAAAGATATGGTTCATGCAAGACTAAAAAGTAGCTGGGGCATTGGTTAGCCCAAAAGGCATAACCAAAAACTCGAAGTTCCCATAATGACACCTGAAGGCGGTCTTGGGAATGTCCTGTTCCCTCACGCGAATCTGATGGTACCCCGATCTCAAATCAATCTTCGAGAAGAACTTGGCTCCTCTCAGCTCATCCATCAACTCTTCGATCCTGGGTATAGGATACCTGTTCTCAGGGTCTTCTTGTTCAGGGCCCTGTAGTCAATGCACATCCTCAAGGTGTCGTCCTTCTTCTTCACCAACACCATGGAAGAAGCAAATGGACTCGTGCTCGATCTGATGTGCCCAAGAGCCAGCAACTCCTGGATGGCCCACTCAATCTCATCCTGATAGGCTTTGGGATGCCTATAGGGAGTAGTAATCACCGCCTGAATGCCCTGCTCAAGCTCAATGGTGTGCTCGAACCCTCGGTCCGGTGGCCAACCTAGTAGTATACCCCCAAACACTGCATCATACCTGTCAAGGATGGCCTGTATATCAGGATGAACTGCCTGACCTGTGATCTCTGCCTCTGATGCCCACAACTCAACCGCCCACTCTATGTCTCCCTTCCGGAAATCTACCTCCATCCGATGTGCCGAAACCAAAGTAACAAAATCGCTATGTTATCGCGATTTTTTCAAAAAATCGCGAGTTTTTCAAGCGGCCGATTTAATCGGCGATTTTTTGAACGATTTTTTGAAAAAATCGCTCATCGCGGAGAAAAATCGCGATTTTTACGAAAAAATCGCGATTATTTTGGTAAAAATCGTGGGCCCATCAAATAGAAACCCTATAAGTTCAAAAATCGATTTTTTTTTTGTCATTTTTGGTAAAATTGTTTTCCCCCGACACACCCTATCAGTAGCTCATGGTAATGTTGAATTTGTGCTAAAAGTGATATTTCCTTTATTTTTCATTTTCATCCTTTTACTTAAATTTTTAACATTACCATGAAATGACTCAAGATGTTTAAGAGTGGTTTCGACCTCATTGGATTTCATATGGAGAAACTAGAATTTTAGATTTCACTCAAAATTCAGCAGACTTAATGGTTTTCAGGGTTTCATGGTTTGGGGATTTGCATTGTTTCCATTTGATTCTATTATGTGTAAGGGTATGAGATTGGCATTTGATCAAGAGTATGAAGTCCTTTAAGAACCTTGATGTTGGTGGCATTGCTTGTTGAACTTTGTTGATGTTGGTGGTATTGATTGTTGAACTCCCCTACTGTGGCCTTAACAAGAATGTACCCTTCACTCAAAGGAAAACAACTGGTTAGGCATGTTAATCTTTTTCTACCGCATTTTAAGGTTGAGCAATCCAAGTCTGAAGACTTTGAGCTAGATGATGTTTATGTATCTCTTGCTGATGATCCCATTTCTAGTAGCGATGAATCAATGATGAGTTTCATGAGGAGGAGGAGGAGGAGCAACAATAGGAGGAGGAGGTGACACCACCTACCCCTACTACTGGTAGAGGACGTGGTCTACCTCCTTTAACTCCTAGTGCTTCAGGATCTGGAGCACAACATAGTCCATTGCCAGCCCCGCTAACTTCTTCGTCTAGAGGGAAAGCTGTTACATTTTCTCGCAAGAGGGGCAGAGGAAATCAGTAGTATAGGTTATTTGGTGCATTCCTTTGTATATAACATTATGACTCATGATATGAGATACATTATTATATTTTTTGTTGATTTTTTGAGGTTGAGTTGAGACTTAGGACTTAGTATTCAGGACAGGATTCAGTTTTATGTGTGATGTAGCACTAGACATGATATTACACATCTTATATATTAGTTTTTTTTTCATATTTATGTGTCAATGCATTTATTTTATGTTGTAGATGCTTTAGATATTAAAAAAATTGAAAAAAAATGAATATTTTTGTATGTGCCGATTTTTTCCCGATTTTTACGATTTTTTCCCGATTTTTACGATTTTTTCCCGATTTTTACGATTTTTTCCGATTTTTTCCCCTCGGCGATTTTATCCCGATCGCGATTTTTGTTACTTTGGCCGAAACAAATTTAAGGTGGGTAGCAAATCCCGCGGATCTTCTCGTGCTTCCCGCTCTTCTTATCATCCCACTCCATCTCCAAGGCCTCCCAATCAGTGGTGACCTTCCCCAAAGTAATCAACCACTGAACACCCAATACCACATTGGTATCTGGTATGTTGACCACGAAAAAGTGGTTTGTCACGGTGTAGGTACCCATCGTCACTGCTAACTCTGGAACATACCGGGCACACTGCATCGTCTGAGCTCCTGGAACTAGAACTGAAAATCCATCAAAGCTCTCGGTCGATATACCTCTCCTCTCGACCATCTGTGCATCGATGAAGTTGTGGGTTGCCCCACTGTCCACCAAAACTGATACTCGCTGGCCATGTACTGTCCCTCGTATGCGCAGCGTCAAATACTTGGGAACTCCTCGCAAGGCTGCAAGGGTCCCTCCTGTGGGTGCAAAGGCTGCACCTCCTGTCCCTGGAGGTGGAGGTGGCAACTGATCCTGGGCCATCTGACTATCTCCTGCCTCTTCGTCATCCTCCTCATCCTCTTCCCCGCTATCATCGGAGAAGACCTCAATGAAGTGTGCTTTGCCAGCAGCACACCTATGCCTTGGTGCCCATGGCTCCTGACAAGTGAAGCACAGCCGCTTCTTCCTCAGCTCCCTCCTGGCATCATCATCTATCTGTGCCCGTCCTGGATTCCCCTTTGGAGGTGGAATCCTCACATCCTTCCCCTTGGGCTGGAAACCCTGTCTCTCGGGATAAGGTGTACGAGTCCTGGGCAATGCATCCTGTAAATCCCGTGTCCTGCTAATAGCATCCTGGAGTGTAGCTGGTCTAGTAGATCTCACTAAACCCCGAAGTGGCTCTACTAACCCCTCCACAAACATATAGATCATCTGTGCTGCGGATAGATCTAGCACCATCACTGAAACCCTCAAGAAATCTGCAATGTATGTCTCTGGGCTCCCAATCTGCTTGAGCCTCGTCAGTTTAACAAAGTGTTGTTCCGGATCCCTCTGGTCAAATCGCTCCATCAATCTCCTGGTAAACTCGGCATACGTCGTCACTGTAGAGTGTCCGAGTGTGACCATCCCATGGAACCACCAGTCCTGGGCCTCACCATCCAAATGTAATGTCGCCACCTTGATGGCCTCTGTCTCCAACATCTGGTTAAGCTGGAAATAGATGTCCAGCTTCTCCACCCAAGACTTTGCCGAACTGTTTGATGACCCATCAAACGTAGGCAAATGGAATCTGCTAAATGTGCGGTGGCTATCTCCATCATGATAATGACGGTGCCCTCTATGATGGTCGCAGGGTCTACTATCGCGTTGGAGCTGAACAAAATCTCAAAATGAGAGAGCATCCCTGAACTCCTACCCATATGCCTGATACTCTGCAAAATACTCGCCCATGTGTCCGGGCTTTGCCTCTTGCTAGGCTCCTACCCCTGTGTCTGCTCCCAAGAAAGTGGGCATGGTAGAGCGTGTAGGTGCATGGGAAGCCATCGACTGAGTAGTATCACACTGAGCAGCATCATGCTCCGGCAAATGGTGGGATGTACCTGATCCCTCACCTACCTAGAATACCCGTGAGGTCTCATGCTGTCTAGCCTCTACAGCAGTGAATCTCTGACCCATCACCTCAATCTGCCTCGCTAATTCCTGCATCGATTTGAGGAGTGCCTCCCCAAACTGTTTGGCCTCAGTGTCATCTGTCATCGGCTCTCTCTGCTCTGAATCTAACACAGGCTCTTCCTGTTCTGCGTCTGTCACAGGCTCCTCCTGCTCTGTGTCCACCAGACGAACACAGTCTCCCTCTCCGTAGGTGTTCTCCAACCTACGCTCACAATCTCTGTACTTCCTGCCTCTGTAACAAATATATGGCCTCTTTCCCGGTGTCATAGACAACTAGCTCCACAGGCTGACCCAGAACTATGCTCTGATACCACTGTAATATCTCGTTTCGGGGATATCTCTAAAACACGATAAACTCCAACCAGAGATGGACTGGGAGGGCGTTTACCAGATATGCCGCCTCTGAAAAAGAGGACGAAATCTGGAGGCTACCTGGCCCTTTCCAGACTCTTTCTAAGAGTATGAAATAAACACACCAAGTGGTATAGAACTAGAATGCTCGAAAATATATAAAGATAACAGTGCAGCAGACATATAATAGCATAGAAAGAATGTACGACAAATCATCTAGAAATAGAGAGAGAATGCTAAGCCATTTTATTAAATTGAGAAATATAATGAAATACAATAGGTGATCAGAGTGATGGCACCTAAACTTGCTCAAGGCAAGTGAAGAAATACTCTCAGAATACACAGGAAATGGCTGCTCTCTGAACTGCGTCCCAGCTACTGGAAAACTATCGTGTAGCTGCTACCACTGAAATGAACTAATGACTAGGGGCTGCTCCCCTTGCCGGAATGAGCTGGAAATCTGGAATCCTCCTCTACTCACCAATCCCGACAAAACCCAGAAACCATATCAGAAATGGCCGACCTCTGGAAAACAACCCATGGGGAATTACGCTGGCCTCCAAGGCTCTGCGCAGAGGCTGAATAGGAATGACTAAAATATCACCTCAAACTCCACCAAAATCCTCCCAATGGAAAAGGCTGATCCTCTACTCAAAATCTCAGCTCAAATCTCCTGCAAAAATCCCAATCCGAAACACCTCCTAGATGGACTGCGTCCTCCCTCTCAATGACTGCGTAGCCTCTATCAATGCTCGGCTCCGCAACAAAACCAAACACCAAAACCTCCCACAAAATGCTGAAGAAATAACCTTGCCCGAGCAGGCACTCGAAGTGCCCCGGGGCTAAGGGCAAGATCTCTGACCGGAGACACTCAATGCACTAAACAGTGCTGCAGACAGGCTAAACAGCCAGCGTGCTCAAGAAGTCGAAATGACCAGCTCAATATCATCAACAACGAATGAATGAAATGAGGAGGCTCATCCCTCTTTATAACGTTGCCCTTCCTCCAAAACCCTAACGCCTATCTCCTCAACGTAGCCTCCCTCTTGCCACGTGTTCATCCTCATCTGCGCAATCTCTTCTAGAGCATACGTGGGCCCCCTCTCTACGTGGTGCTTGGCCACCCCCCCCCCCCCCAAGCTCACTTTAAGTCACAACGTTGTGCTAGTAGGGAGTTTTTTTTATTCCACTAAGTGAGTTAGACCCTCTCCAATCACCTTTTTATTTATTAATAAACTATTGACGAAAAAATTGAGCAAAATCGAATATTCCAATTAGCCACTGCTAATTAGGAATATTACAAAGTGTGCATACTTGGTAAGTCTATCAACTACCACCATGATGACACTCTTTCCTTTGAACTTAGGTAAACCTGTGATAAAATCCATTGAAATCTCCACCCAACGTTGGCTTGGAATGAATAAAGGTTGTAGAAGACCCGGGGTATTAATTGTCTCAACTTTATTCTGCAGGCAAACCAATCATTCCGGCACAAATTTTTGAATATCAGATTTAAGGCCATCCCAAAAAAATTCTTTCTTCACCCTGTGGTAAGTTTTTAAAAATCCTGAGTGTCCTCCTAAAGGAGAAGTGTGCACTTCTAGAAGAATCTTTTGTTTTAGCTGGTAATTCTTACAAAGATATAAGCGATCTTTGTACCATAAGGAATCATTTTTCCAACTAAATGTATCAGATGTACTAGGATCTTGCCGCAACTTTTGAATGAGTGTCCATACATCTTTGTCCTTCTTCCATTCATCTCTTGCTTCAGTTATCCAATCTGGTTGGATAATAGAAATGGCACAAAGCAATGCTTCCACCTCTTCATTCTTTCTTGAGAGTGCATCTGCAACAACATTAAGCTTTCCTTTTTTGTAGATTATTTCAAAGTCATAACCCAACATCTTCGTGACCCATTTTTGCTGCTCTTCTGAAGATAGTCTTTGTTCCAAAAAGTGTTTAAGACTATCATGATCAGTTTTTACCTTGAAGTGTCTCCCCATTAGGTAAGTTCGCCATTTCTTTAGTGCATGCAGTATTGCTAACATTTCCTTCTCATAAATAGGTTTCTGTAAATACTTTCCCTTGATTGGACGACTTTCAAAAGCAATGGGTCTTCCTTCCTGCATTAAAACTGCACCAATTCCATTTCCTGAGGCATCACATTCCACAATAAAGGTTTTGTGAAGTCTGGCGTAGCTAAGACCGGTGCTAGGCACATTGCCTCTTTAAGATGTTCAAAGGCCTTAGTTGCTTCAGGAGTCCATGAAAATGCATCTTTCTTCAATAATGATGTTAGAGGTGCTGCTATTCTCCCATAATTCTTAACAAACTTGTGATAATACCCTGTTAACCCGAGAAATCCTCGTAACTGCTTTATGGTTGTGGGGACTTTCCATTCCTTAATGGCTTTAATTTTGTTAGTGTCTACCTTAACACCCTGGTGAGATAAAATATGACACAGATATTCCACCTCTTGTACTCCAAAGAAACATTTGGATGTTTTTGCATATAATTGTTTCTCCTGCAATAGTTTGAGCACCCTGTCAACATGTTCAACATGATCCTTCCAAGACCTGTTGTAGATTAGTATATCATCAAAAAATACTATCACAAATTTTCTAAGGGTGGGTTTGAAAATGGAATTCATCAACCCTTGAAATGTAGAAGGTGCATTGGTAAGGCCAAAAGGCATGACCAAAAATTCATATGATCCTCATGAGTTCGAAACATTGTTTTCGGAATATCTTCAGTCTTCATTCTAATTTGATAATATCCTAAACGAAGATCCAACTTGGTAAAATAAATTGCTCCATGTAATTCATCCAATAATTCATCAATCACAGGGATGGGAAATTTATCTTTAATGGTGAGCTTATTGAGCTCCCTATAATCCGGACACATGCGCCATGATCCATCCTTCTTGTGTACCAATACTACAGGAGCAGAGAAAGAACTTTGAGTAGGTTGAATTATACCAACCTCTAACATTTCTGCAATCATACATTCAATTTCACTCTTTTGGACATAAGGATATCTATAAGGCCTGATGTTTGGAGGAACACTTCCTGGAATCAAATAAATAGCATGATCATGATCACAAATAGGTGGGAGTCCTCTGGGAGTTTCAAACACCTTGGAATGATTGTCCAAGACTTTTTGGAGATCTAAAGATATAGATGATTTTGATGTTGGAACTTCTAGTGAGCATAATTGTGCAATTACGCCTCGTTGTTCTTTCTTTAGAAGCTTTGTCATGACATTAGAGCTTATTATCTTTCCCAGCTTCCCTACAATACCCCGTAATTCGACTTCCTTTCCTTCTGAAAAAAATTTCAAGAAAAGTTCTTGAAAATTAAAAGCTACCATTCCCAAATATTGTAACCATTGTACTCCTAGTACAATATCAACACCTCCCATAGGAATGGAAAGCATTGGACTATTCAATACATATTTCCCCATGGTTAGCTTGGTATTATGGCATTTTCCAGAGCAATTTATAGTTCCTCCATTTACAACCATCACTTGACATTTTGGTGCTGGGTATAGGAAACAATTCAAGTCCTTGGCTACCTTACAATGAATAAAATTATGGGTTCTACCTGAATCAATCAACACTATTACCTTTTTCTTCTTGATATGTCCTTCTATCTTGAGAGTTTGAGGAGTGGTAATTCCTGCCAATGCATTACACGATATGGTCGGGCTCATTTCTTCCTCTTCTAGGGTTGGTTCGTGGTGTATACCCTCTTCTTTTGAAGATTATTGTTTAATTTCTTCTTCCTCTTCACAATCTATGTAAAATAATTTCTTCTTAGCACACTTATGACCTTTAATGTATTTGCTATCACAACTGTAGCAAAGCCCTTTTGCTCTTTTTTCTTCCAATTGTTGTGGTGTCAACCTTGTAAGTTGTGAAAATCTAGGAGTAGCAACACTTCCCTCTTTATAGAAGTGAGTGGTAGGCTTTCTTGCCGCCATAATTTTACATTCAATTTTTCTAGCCAACCTGAATGCCTTCTCCAATGAATCAGGTTCCAAAACGTGAACTTCATGTTGGATGTTATCCTTTAAAGTACCTATGAAGAAATCAATCCTGTGTTCCTCTGAAATATCAGTTACCCTTATATTCAATTTTTGGAAGTCCTCGATCTGCTCCCCCACTGAACCCTTTCGGTTGAGATTTATCAATTGGCTAAAGAAGGTGTTGCTCTTTGTATCCTCATAATGTGCTATCATTTCCTCCGTAAAAATTGACCAAGTGACAATTTTTTTACGGAAGCAAAGCCATCGATACCATACAAATGTATTTTGTTCTAAATGTAAAGCTGCAATGCGTACCTTTTGTGTGTTTTGCACATTATTGAGATCAAAATATTTCTCCATCTGTAGTATCCATGTTACAGGATCCTTTCCATCAAACTTCCTCATATCCATTTTTGGAATATGGTGATTCTTCCCTCCAACATTAGAGTTTATGAAATCACGATTAACATTCATTTTGTTCTCATCATGATTTTCCTCTACTATCTTTTCACCATTAAGAAAAATTTCTTGTATCAACTTTTCCAAACCTTCTATGTCTACTTTTAGATCATTCTTCATGTTTTCCATGTTGTCTTTCATTTTTTCATCAATCTTAGCTTCCATGTCATCCATCTTAGCTTCCATGCCCACTTCTATGCCATTCATCTTAGCTTCCAAACCATTCATCTTAGCTTCCACACCTTTCTTCAAAACTTCCATTTCATTTTTTGTTGCTCTTTGCGAGAGCGAAATTTGTTGCACTTGCTCTTGTAATTTTGATATGCATGTTGCCATTCTTCGTCTTCATGAGTCATAGTAGAGCCTTATAAAGGCTTAATGGGTGTTGAATTCTTTTTAGGGCCATTTTAGAATCCAATACTGATATCTATTCTACAATATGTCCTTGGAATCAATTCAACTTGATTCTTCAAACAAGACTTATGCAATTTGGAAAAAAAATTAACACAGCTTTTACTTGCTTTTGAGGAGCTCGATATTGAAATTGAATTATCTCTGTAATTGCGGATCCTCAATATCTGAAATTCGGCCTTGTAATAGCCCTCTGAAGCTTCTTTCAAATGCCACAGCTCTGATCTAATTTGGATTCTTCAAGGCAAAGTTATGTCTAATCTCCCACAATGACCCAATTATGGACTGGTTCAGTAGAGCGAACTTGTACGACTTTCCACGTGTCATTGTTTCCTCCTTTGGCTCTGAAATTCATAGACAGCAAACTGCAGTCCGTGTACTTGCGACCACTTTTTACAGCATTCCAATCCGATGCTCAGAGAGAGAGCTATGAATATTTTTCTACGGTCACCTCTTTGAGATGAAATTCAGAAGCCTGAAAAAGACCTAACTTCCACAGATCATATCAACAAAAATATTGCGAACCAAGGTCTGAAATTTTGCGACAATGTTCCTCAGGATTTTGGCTTCGTACTCTAAAATCTTCAGCTTCTAAATCTTCGTAGAAAAAAAGTTATAGCGAAAATACCACGATGACCTGTTTAGGCTAAATTCAGGAGCCTACAAAATGACCTAAATTCCACAGGTTATATCTCCGAAAATATTGCGAACCAAGATATGAAATTTTGCGACGAAGTTCCTCAGGATTTTGGCTTCGCACACTAAAAATGTCATCTTCTGAACCTTCATAGAAAAAAGTTAGAGCGAAAATGCCACGATGACCTGTTTGGAGCAGCGAAACCCTAGAATCCAAAGCTCTGATACCAAATGTTGTGAAACCAGCTCCAAAAATAGAAGAAAAGAGATATCAACGCCTTAGAAATAAGCCACTTCGAGGGGGCAACCTCCAATACATTACATGAATGAACAATTCTTGGATGATACAAATTACAAAAACTCCTTTCTATATATAGGAGTCCATGGGGCCACAATGTAATCCTAGTGGGGCCACAATGTAATCCTAGCCGACCTAACAATAATAATTTAAGGGCACAATAATAACAATATGGGGGTTACAAGGTTACAATAATAACAATAAGGGGGTTACACTAACAACAATAAGGGACTATACTAGTAATATAGTGACCTAACAGAAACTATCATGTACAAGGAACACTAACAAGTACCAAAAGACATTGTCAAATATCAAGTGCACTCTCATGTAGATCATTGCCATAACACTACTGACATGTTTTCATAAAGCCACTATAGTCATACACTACTCTCATAAAGATAGTACCAACCTTGTACAAATGTCTAGGTTATTATCTTATTGTCATCAAGATTACTGGTATGATCATATATCAAGAATATTGTCATGTATCAGGAACACTACCAAGTAACTAGACCATTTTCAAATACATTCATTGTTGTATATATCACTGTTGTCCACAAATGTTGTTGTCACATCAAGTTCATTGTATAGTCATAGATTGACCACTGTCAAATATCATACCATAAACATGTCTATCACGGTTCTAATTGTCAAAGATTTTCAGTGATGTTAATATAGAATCACAATCAAGTAGTTTGCAGTCTCTGTCAAGAGTAATTATCACTCTTCAACAATCTGGATGAAAATCTTAAAAAATGAAACTCCCAACATAGAATTGGTCACTGATGACCAGTAGTTTCTTTAATGCTCAGAATAAATGTCTGGGATACAAATAATGGTAGACTTCACCTCCTTACAACTGTGTATTTGAATTGAGGACAATACCGTTATTTATGAAATAGACTGAATACTGATCTCCTGAAGAAACCCTAGACCATGTTTGCCACTGTAATATTCCCAATTAGCAATGGCTAATTGGAATATTCGATTTTGGTCAATTTTGCCTTATGTAGTTAGATTATAAATAAAAGTGAGTAGAGGGGGACATAACTCACTCAAAAAAATAAAAGTGCACTCCCTAGTAGACACACGTTGTAACTTAAGTGAGCCAAGGGGGCCACGAGACCACGTAGAGAGGGGGGCCACGTAGACCACATGAAGGGACTACGTTGGCCAAGATGGAGCATGTGGCAAAGGGAGGCTACGTTGGAGGAGGTGAGCCTTAGGGTTTGGAGAGGCTAATGCTATATAGAGAGGAGAGCCTCCTCATTTTGATCATTGGATGTTTATGATATTGAGCTGGTCATTTCGACTTCTTGAGCACGCTAGTTGTTTAGCTAGTCTGCAGCATTGTTTAGTGCACCGAGTGTCTCTGTTCGGAGATCTCACCCTCAGCCCCGAGGGACTTCGAGTGCCTGCTTGGGTGAGGTTGTCCCATCAGTATTTTGTAGGAGGATTGGTGTTTGGCTTTTGCGGAGGAGCAGTACATCCATAGACTGCGCAGTCCTGAGAGGGAGGACGCAGTAGATTTCTGGGGAGCTCCGGATTGGGTTTCTTTCGGAGGTTTTGAGCTTGGAGATTGAGCAAGGGGCCAGCCCTTGCCTGTGGGAAGATTTTGGCAGAGTTTGTGGCCGTATTTTGGTGGTTTCCATTCAGCCTCAGCGCAGAGCCTTGGAGGATAGTGTAGATCCTCAAGGGGGTGATTTTCGGGGGTCGGTCATTCCAGAAATGCTTTCTGGGCTTTTCTAGGTTTGGTGAGTAGAGGTTGATTCCAGAGTTTCAGCTTATTCCGAGTAGGAGAGCAGCCCCAGATACTCATCTTGTTCCAGTAGTAGCAGCTACACGGCAATTTTCCAGCAGCTAGGATGCAGATCAGAGAGCAGCCATTCCATCAGCATACTGAGAGTATTTCTTCACTTGCCTTGAGCAAGTCTAGGTGCTATCACTCTGATCATCTATTGTACTCACTTATGTTTCTCAGTATAATAAAATGGCTCAGAATTCTCTTTGCATTTCTTGAGTATCAGTTATGTGTTCTATATATATGCTATTGTATGATTGCACTACTATTATTTTTCTACTTGAGCATTCCAGCACTATACCACTTGGTGTGTTTTTCCCATACTCTTAGACAAAGCCTGGAAAGGGCCAGATAGCCTCCAGATCTCACCCTCTTTTCAAGGGTGAAATATCTGGTAAATGCCCACCCAGTCCATCTCTGGTTGGAGTTTGCTTGTGTTTTAGAGATATCCCTGAAACGGGATATTATAGCCACAGATTAGTATAATTGAGTGTCAAGAAAACAAGCCGCAGCTTAATAGGGATCAAGACTAGCCCAGGCTCTTCATCAATTCATATCTTTAATGGCACTATATGTAGTTTTTGTGATATAAGGTCTTCTTCTGATTATAGAATGGATATTATGCTTGATTTGATAAGGATTGATACCTTCGAAGAATTTTGAATTTGTCTTCACTTGCAATGAAGCACCCCAACAAGACCCTCAACAAAATAAAAATATAAAAGCAAACCTTGTAATTGACCTAGATCCTTTGCTGGATTGGGCAGAGTTTGAAGCCTTTAAAGAGGGTCAAATGGATGATGTTTGCAGACCCTTAACCTTGGAACAACTATGTCCTAGTCTGGGCAATATCAAACAATAAATATCACTCCTAACAGGCTGTTGTAGAGGTGGGTAATTTGGTTGCATGTACAAGATTATTAGCCCTAGTAAAATGCAAGAAATAGCCTCTTCATAGGCTTGTTACCCACCGCCAATGGGTTACTAATAAAAGAAGCCACAGCTTAACAGGGATCAAGACTAGCCCAGGATCCTCATCAATTCATATCTTTAAGGGCACTATATGTAGTTTTTGTGATTTGAGGTCTTCTTCTGATTATATAATGGATTTTCTACTTGATTTGATAAGGATTGAGACCTTCTAAGAATTTGGTATTTGTCTCCACTTGCAATGAAGCACCCCAACAAGACCCTTAACAAAATCAAAAACAAGAAAACCTTGTAATTGACCTAGATCCTTTGTTTCTTTGTGTAGAGTTTGAAGCCTTTAAAGAGGGACGAATGGATGATGTTTGCAGACCCTTAACCTTGGAACAACTATGCCCTATTTTGGGCAATATCAAACAATAAATATCACTCCTAATAGGTTGTCGTAGAGGTGGTTAATTAGGTTGCATGTACAAGATTATTAGCCCTAGTAAAATGCAAGAAATAGCCTCTTCATAGGCTTATTACCCACCACCAGTGGGTGACCCGTATAGGAGAATTTTTCTCCTAGATTTGTCTACAGGCAACAGCCAGTAGCCCCTTACAGCCACCAGATAGCTCGATGTGCCACCATTCTCTGCCACCTAAACTAACCATTATGTATCCCTGCCCATTTATTATGATGGTATGTTTGAAGGTGGGCCTTCCAACCCCGAAGGTATGGCTATGTGATTGGGTATATTTGCTTGTTTTTCATGGACATGGATTAGTGGGGAAATTCGGCGGACAGAATGGGCTTGGTCTATACTTTTGTTCCCTTGTCCCAACTTGGTCGTTAGTGTTGTCTCCTAGTCTAGTGGGATCTCCTTTATTGGCTACTGGCTTTAAGAGTGGCACTACATGGAAAATCTCGATTTTGGTTGTGTGGTCCTGCTTCCCGTGTAGATTCAAAAGTGTCCTCAGACACATACTTTTATTGATCATGGAAAATATTACATAAAAAATTGTAGGAGTTTACAAATGTAAACTCTCACTCTACAATGAAATTAGGAAACTAACCTATTTATAAGCTCTATGTTCCAGCTTAATTTAGTTATGGATCACTTGGAAAACCAACAAGTGTCCATTTACAATAAATGACCTTCTAACCATTCTACTAATTTTATTCCTATTTTTGAGCCTAGGAAATGACTCTATTCTAGAGTCCTATTTGTACTAACAAAATACTATTTCTAAGCATCTCTAATATTTATTAAATATTCTAATTTAATAAATATATTTATCCTAACTTTACATTATTTAATTTATGTATTTTTGGATTTATAATTGTCTTATGAAAGAGGCTAACATTCCCCACTTCAAGGATAAATCCAAAATAAGAACGAGGAACCATCTTCCAAGTTCTCAAGTTGATGTTGAAAAGATCTTCAATCTGAAGAGACCATGAGTCAGCTATATGTCTAATTCATCTCTGAATGTTGCTTGACAACTCCATCACTTGCCAAGTTGCAAAAGGATCCATCTATCCTTTGCGTGAAATCAACATCTCTTGTCCTCTGACAAAATTAGTTGAATGCCCACTGGCTTTGCCTTCTGGTTGATGATGTCAAAAAACAACTCACTATTGCTTTTGCTGTGTTGAAAACTGTTCACTGCTTTGCTGTCGACTGCCCACTGGCTGCTTTTGCTGGTTTTGTCGAGACTTTCAGTCTGACAACCACTATCAAATTCCTTGACATTTTCCCCCCTTTGTCAGCTGAAAGGAGAGACAAATCTCTGGAAAGTTTTCCTGTACTCCCCCCCTTCAGGTGTAGGAGTTTTATACTGGTGTACTCCCCCGTTCAACTGCATGAGAGTACCATCTTCTTTTCACTGTTGGCTGCACTATGTGTGATTGTATTCGATTGTAGAACTGAGACAATCTTTTGACTGTGGATGACCATTCCAAGGGTTGATCCATTCATAATGTATCTTCAATCTGGCTGATTTTTGTTGGTTGCGACATTTTTCTGAGGAATGACTGGGCTTGCCACATGGCAACAAGGATGGAGATCAAAACACTGATCTTCCATATGACTGGTTCTTTGACAATGAGAACATTTCGGTTCAACTTCAACTTCAGGTTGCGTGCAATTCTATTTGGCTGCAACTTTGTGTTGCGTGCATTGGTGGTTGTCTGCAACTTTCTCAGAACTTGCTGAGGTGAGTTGTGCAAGAAATCCTGCACTGAAGAACTTAATTGGCTTGTAATAATCTGGGATATGTAAGTTGGTGTTATCATTGACATATCCTAAGCCTCTTCGATTCTTGTTATGTTGAATTTCTTCCCAGGGCTTGATGATGGACTTGGAAGAAATTTGAACTGGAACAACTTCAACACTTGAAGTTGTTTCAATGAATGACTTAGAATCATTTTTAGCTGTATGGTTCAAAGACTCTGAAGCATCATGCTTTTCTTGCAACTCATTCCTTTGAAGTTGCAACTCTAGTTGAAGAAATTCAATGGTTTCATTTGTTTGTTGTAGATGTCGTGAAAGATCAGCAAGAGTGTCTTTGCTGATGTGCACCATGTCTTCATCACTGGAAATGATCAAACTGTGAAGAATGTTTAACAATTGAATATGTTGCGCCATCTGAACTTGCGCACTTGAAATCAGGCTCTCTTGTCGAAGATGTCGTGCTTTGAACTATTTCACTTGATTTTGGTACTTGAAAGACAGGCTCGCTTGCTATGTGGCTTGAATGGCACGCTCGCTTGATTTGTTTCTTATTGCGCTTGCCTGGAACACTTGCTAGAATTTTAGAATTTTCTTGCTTAAACTCTGGAAATCACGCTCGCTTAATGACAATCGCGTTTTCTTGAACGCTCACTTGACTTACTTGACAACTTCACGCTCACTTGAATGAATAGCCATGCTCGCTTGATGTCGATCTCAACTTGCTTGATTGGTGTTAGAGTTGAACTTGTTTGGTTGCTTTGCTGGTTGCTGCAATGAACTTCACGCTGGCTCACTTGAAGGTTTGAACTTTGTACTGTCTTGACGCAAATTGCTTGAATGAATACTCACGCTCGCTTGCAAGAGATGTGAACTTGTTGCTTGTTTGATTTAGAGTTAAAAACTCGTGCATTCACTTGATTTTGCTTAAAGGAAGGGTGTCGAACAACGTCGAAAATGCACCCAAGAAAGCTAACAATGAGTTTAATGATTCACTTAAAACAATGAATTCACTTGTCCGCTTAAAAATTCATTAACAATGAATTTTTAATGATTCACTTAAAACAATGAATTTGATTACAAGTTCTTAAATGTATTTGCACGAACATTGATGTAGAATTTGCTTTGAAATGTTGGAGTTTCCAAGTTCATGAACTTGATTGTATTGAGTGAAGTAGAATGCCGATGTTGAAAAATTTGATTATTTGTTGTAGGTGCACAGATGCATGTGTTGAGTTTAATTATCCTTCCTTGCAGCTTCTTCGTTACATGTGTTGTGCTTGCTTGTATTGAACTTTACGTAAGTGTTAAATGAGATCATTGATGTGTCAAAACTGGACACAAATCATAAGCAACAACATGAAGCAATAAAAATACTCACCATTACAAACACACATGGTGTACCTGAGATCCCCTTATTCAATTTCGGGCAGATCTAGGACACTTGAACACCACAAATAATATGTCTTTATTGAGTATTAAGGTCATCAACCTTTCATTTTTTTACAATATCGGTATTGAAGCTTTCTCAAACAATGAGAATTTTACGCTCGCAACTTTTGGAAACAAATGTCTTCAAAAACCGTGTACATTGATCGCTCACACCTTAGCTCTCCAAATTACAAAACACTTTCGCTTAAAATTTACCAAAAAAAAAAAAAAAATTACCATATCACTCCACACCTTATCTACACTCCAAAAAATAACAATTTATAAAAAGTGAATCAATTTTTCAATACTTCAATTCCATTAAATTCACTTTTCACTCCACTCACTTATTACTCCAATAAAAACATTACATAAAAAATGTATACCTTATCTCTCCAGCAAATACTTTTCAGATTTATCTTTAAAAAGGCAAACACTGTCAAACGCTGGATTTTTACTTGTCCTTCAAGCTAGCTCTTGACTGGCTGACGCTGGCTGGCTGGCTCTCACGCTGGCTGGATGTTGGGTTCCAAACAGCAATAGCAGACATATATTTCAAGCAGCAAACTCAAAGTTCAGACCAAGCTGATAACCATCCACTTGCCTCCTTCGTTTTATAATAATCTCTTTTGTAACCCATCACAACTTGATGCAAATCGGAATTTGCCAAAAACATCAAAAATATAATAGGCAATATCATCCCGTGAGTAACAAAAAAAAATTGCATGAAAGCTCAGATCCTATGCTTACACCTTGACTGCATACTTTCTCAATGGAAAATACATCTCTTACTTTTTCAGCCGTGGGTGCAACAGAGTCAAAAGAAGCACCCCATATGTAATAACCTGAACATTGGATTTCTAAATTCTTCTCAATTCTTCAATTACTTTATGACAGTTTCAGAGTTTAGCTAAATCATTTAACAGGGAATTACTGTTGTTTCTAAAAATTATTCCCAGTTTATGTAATCTAATTCAAGCAACAGTTGCAATTCATCAATTTTCCCTTTTGTACAGTTTAAGAGATCATTTTCATATATCTATATCCAAGCATATACAACCAGAAATCAAATAAAAGTACGATTTCATGCCGTTCAGAAATAAAAGAAAATTCAATTTATGCTATATGGGAAATACCTGAGATGCAGTAGGTGAGATGCAGTAGGTGAATATGGACAGATTACCAAAACAACAATCCTCCCAGCCGATCTAGGAACAATCCTAGACCCAGAAGATTACTCTTCTGCCCCCGTGCCCAAAATCCCAGAACGGTGAAACTCTCTTTTGAAAACTCTGCGTATCCTTCAATCCAAATGCTCCAGAATATAGGATTTTTCTTCTCCTCCAACCGACCCCTTACTCTCGCACATCCTCCCCCTTATATCTATCTCCCCACCGCCTTTCACTCCCGAAGATCTTTTATTACATTTAAGAGGGTCTGCCACCATTTAAGGCGACCTTATCTTCATTTAAGGGTACATTAATGTCGAGATAAGCTTGATTAAATTATTTTGTTTTAAAAATGAGGAATGGGTGTGATGACTTTTGTTTGTTTATAATATTAATTAATTTTCCTTAATTAACTTATTTTATTATTTTATTGGTTCAACCAAACATAATTGTATCGGTTATCCTACTAGTCACTAAGGTATGGGTCATTACATACTTCCTCTCTTCAGAAAACTTCGTCCCGAAGTTAGGGCTTCATATACTCAAGGTTTATTTTTTTTAAGATTGAATTTCGTTTGTATAAGCATGTTTCTTTTTCTGCAATTTATTTGTTACTTCACATCTCAACCGCCTCTGCAGACTATTCTAAAATCATCCTATCCTTCCTAATCTCTTCCATTCCCTTCCTATCTGTCCTCTACAGGAATATGACATGGCATCAGTTTTACTGATCCATTCATAGACCTTAAGGATATCAGCGTTGATTATATCGACCTGATATGTTTGTAGGCATCCGGCAGTCATCATCACACGTCTAGGGGAGTGTGACTTGCACAGTCCTCCCATGACTCCAGGTATTGGAGGATAAACAGTGGGTAACACCTCCACCCCTCCCAGTAGAACCAGGGTCAACACCCTATCATGGAATCACATGGAGTTTCAACATTCTGGGATTTTGTCATCACGTCTATTGTTTCGGTAATCTGTGTTCTGCGAAGCAATCGCTGGTACATAATCTGCAATGTAAACACTTGTACACATATTACAGCATATGCATCTATATTGTTCATAACCAATTGTTACCCATATAACAACCTTTACATATTCAAAATACTTTGATATTTATGATATTAATCCTAGAACTTATAAAAAGAAAATTCGTTTACATAGGTATCAATATGTCCCATAAAATTTCTCATTTCAGACACTGCTTCTGTTTAGTTCACACATGTTCTATTTATGATGCATTGCTTTACCCCTGTCAATTTATATATCAATATATTTCACTTTTCATATTCTTGCAAATGTTAATTTAAATGACATCTCGCACATCGGTGTCCACGCACCAGTAAATTCTAAACTAACAGCATATATCTTGTATCAGTAAAGTGGAGTAGCATTCTAGCTTTATGGGTATCCATGTACCAATAAAGTAAAACTCATCTTTTAAATAGTATTTCAAAATTTCAAGTGTCAAAATAGAGCAGTCATATACATAAAAAGTTTTCAGTTCTCAAAATTTAGCATAAGTTGGGGTAATTCTGGCAAAAAGTCTCAGCATCCTCCCAAGTCGCTGATCCAGGCCTATACTTGTCCCACTGGACTTTTACTTGGTCTATCCGGCGGTTCCTGAGCTGTCGAACCCTACGTTCCAGAATACGTAATGGTTCGACCGTTAGGGTTCCCTCGTCCGATACCTGCAGTTCCTTCCATTGAAGGTCATGAGATTTATCAACAATATAATGTCGCAAGGCAGATACATGAAATACATTATGAATTTTGTGCAGGTGGGGTGGCAGTGCAAGACGATAAGCGACTGGTCCAACTTTTTCCAGGATTTCAAACGGTCCAATAAACCGGGGGGATAATTTTGTCCCCTTCCCAAACCGAATGGTACTCTTATTTGGTCTGATGCGAATGAAAACCTGATCTCCTACCACATAACTTCTATCTGTCCTGTGAGTGTCCGCATAACTTTTCTGTCTATCCTGAGCCTCTTTTAACCGTTGTCGAATCAGTTTTACCTGATCCTCCATCTTTTGGATCAAGTCTGGCCCGACGATTATTCGATCTTCTAACCTGTCCCAACTTAACGGCGTTCTGCAAGGTCTTCCGTATAATGCTTCAAATGGCGGCATCCCGATCGAACTATGGTAGCTATTGTTGTAAGCAAATTCCACCAAGGGTAAGTACTTTTCCCAACGTGACTGTTGGTCCATCACATACATCCTTAGCATATCCTCGAGTACTTGATTTACCCTTTTTGTCTGTCCATCGGTCTCCGGATGATAGGCAGTACTCAAATTTAACTGAGTTCCCAAGGCTGACTGCATACAATTCCAGAACCTTGATGTGAATCGAGGATCTCTGTCGGATATAATTTTCTTAGGTACCCCATGAAATCTGATGATTTCATTTATGAATACCCTAGCTACATCCGCTACCTCATAAGTATCTCTTACTGGGATGAAATGGGCGCTTTTTGTTAATCTATCTACAACAACCAGAATGGCATTATGCTTTTGTTGCGTAAGTGGCAGCCCAACGATAAAATCCATAGAAATTATCTCCCATTTAGTCATAGGGATGTCATGAGATTGTAAGAAACCTGCTGGGTGGCGATGATCAGCTTTTACCCGTTGACACTCAAGGCATCTAGCAACAAATTGGACAATGTCATTTTTCATGCCTGACTAGAAGAAAAGTCTCTTGGTGTCCGCATACATCTTCTTTACCCCAGGATGTGCACAATATACTGCTCGGTGTGCTTCCTTCAAGATGGTGTTTCGGAGATCCCCACTATCTGGTATATACATCCTTCCGTGAAATCGAAGAATTCCGTCCTCTTCTAAATCATACCCTTCAAACTTAGGTTCCTTCGAGTGGTCGCTTTCAAGCCCTAACCTTACTTTTAAGTACCAACTGTCACTTACCAGATGTTCAAGCACTTGATTTCTCAAGTTCACCTTGATAGGTACGAGGGAGAATATTCGGGGTCTTCTACTTAAGGCATCTGCTACCACATTTTCCTTCCCTTTTATATATGAAATTGCAAAATCATATTCGCTTAGGAGTTCACTCCATCGTCTTTGTCTTGCATTTAAGTCTCTCTGGGTGAATAAATACTGCAAACTTTGGTGGTCACTTTTAAGCACAAAGTTTCTCCCTACCAAGTAATGTCTCCACATTTTTAAGGCTAAGACCACCGCAGCTAACTCCAAATCATGCGTAGCATAAAGTTCTTCATGTGTTTTTAATTTTCTCGAGGCGTATGCTATTACGCCTCCTCCTGCATTAGAACGGCGCCTAACCCCTGCTTAGATGCGTCGGTACATACAGTAAAGTCTTTATCCATATCCGGCACTCGCAAAATCGGTGCACTAGTCAATAATCGCTTAAGCTCATAAAAAGCTTTATCACATTTCTCAGTCCATTCATACTTGACGCCCTTACGCTGAAGGTTTGTGATTGGTTTTGCAATTTTGGAGAATCCCTCCACAAATCTTCGGTAGTAACCTGCTAAACCCATAAAACTACGCACTTCATGTGCATTCTTAGGTATTGGCCACTCTCTGATTGTATTTACCTTTTCAGGATCTACAAAGATTCCTTCGCCTGATATGATATGACCTAAGTAATGGATTTCTTTCTGGAAGAAAGCGCATTTGGATAATTTTCCATATAACTTGTGCTCTCTGAGACAAGATAACACTATCCGAAGATGCTCTTCATGCTCCTTTTCATTCTTAGAGTAAATGAGGATATCGTCCAGGAAAGCTTGTACAAATTTGTCGAGATATTTGCGGAGGACGCTATTCATAAGGTTCATGAAGACTGCAAGTGCATTGGTCAACCCAAATCGCACCACGATGAATTCATAATGCCCGAAGCGAGTTCGGAATGCAGTCTTAGAAACGTCGCTCTCGCTAATCCTGAGTTGATGATAACCTGATCGCAGATCGATCTTTGAAAATACTGTAGCTCCTTTCATTTGATCGAAAAGGTCGTCAATGCGAGGCATTGGATACCTATTATTTACCGTGGCCCGATTTAAATCTCTATAGTCCACGCACAGTCGTAATGAACCATCTTTCTTCTTGACAAAGATTACTGGAGCACCCCATGGTGAAACACTGGGTAGAATGTGCCCTACATCTAATAGTTCTTTTAGCTGTATTTGCAACTCTTGAAGTTCCGGGGCAGTCATTCGGTAAGGAGTTTTGGATATAGGTTCCGTACCAGGTTTCAACTCAATGGTGAGGTCTAGTTCTCTCTGAGGAGGCAGTCCAGGTAGTTCTTTTGGAAAGACATCCGGAAATTCTGATAGAATCGGATATTGATCTAAGGAAGGCCCTTTTTCTTTGCTTACCTCTTGAACTGCATATACCTGACAACCTTTCCTTAAACACCGTTTCATTTGCATCGCAGAGATGAAACGCAAAGATACTTTTCTTTTAATACCTTGAATTTGGATTGTCTCACCCATATCATTTACGCAAAGTATTGTTTTCCCGGAACAATCTACCCATGCTCGATGAGATTCTAACCAATCCATTCCTATCACCAGGTCGTAAGTACCTAGGGCTGTGACATATACTTTTAGTTTGGTCACACAGGTTCCTAGATCAACTTTGCAATCCTCCACGCTTAATTCTACAGATTGAAGGTCTCCTGAAACCATTTCTACCTGTCTAAAATCGTCTTGTTTGCAGGCTGCCAACCCACATTTATTCAATGCATATGGTGAAATAAAACTATCAGTAGCTCCAGTGTCAAACAAGATTTTGAGTTTTATTCCGTTGATTGTACCTGAAGATTCCACTACCGTTGATTGATGTGCTGCTTGGTTGTTGTTGACGACAGCATGGATTCTGTGATTGCTTTGAGCATCTGATGACGGTTCTTTTCCAGTCCGCCGCGAGTTCTCCGGTTCTTTTCCTGTTCACCGCGAGTTCTCCGGACAATCCCGTCGAAGATGGGGTCCTCCACATCACCAACAGTCCACTCGGGTTGGTCCTCTTTCGTTTGACTGAGAAATCCCCGACCAAGAACTCTATCCCCTGGTGCTGCTTCCTCTCCCATTCCTTCCTCGATTACCCGTTCCCCGAGACCTCCACGCACTGTTGTTTGAAGACCCGGAAGTTATTGCGTTTATGGTCCTGGGAGCTCCTGCCCCCGCTCCTCTTGGGGTAAACCTGTTACCATAAGGAGGTGGTCTCGAGTTATTTCCTCGGAAGAAATTTCGGGGAGTCTTTCCTGTAAATGCCTGCGGTATTGATTCAGCTGGCCTGAAATTCCTTTTAATTCTCAAATGCTTTTCTGCATAACGAGCACATTCTACTGCCTCCGCCACCGTTGGTGGCTTCCACATTCTTACTATGGCTCTGATCCGAGGATTTAACCCAAATATGAAACGCTCGGCTTGGCGTTCATCCGTGTCTAGACAAGGAACATATTTCACAAGTTCCATGAACCTTGTCTCGTATTCTTCCACGGTTTTACTCCCTTGGGTTAGAGTATGGAAGGCTCCAGCTTGCTGCTCTTGAAAGAAAGGTGGCAAGTATTTCGCACGGAATCGATCCACAAACAATTCCCATGGAACGATATCTGAAGTGAGATGCAACTGTTTTTCCATATTCCCCCACCAAATCAGAGCATTCCCCCTGAGTTGGAAAACAGCGATTCTTGTTTTAGACGTTGAAGAATATTCCCTTAACGCAAAGCACCTGATCATCCCTTCCAACCATGCTTCGGCCTGCTCTCCAGCTCGTCCCCCAGAGAATTCAGGGAGTTTAATCTTTTGCAGTTCCCGTGAAATATCTTCTCTGGGAGGTTTGTCATCAAAATCCCTCGGCCTTTCTGAGTGTCTTTCCTTTGACTGACGTCGCTCCTCCTTGTTCCTAGTCGACTGCGACCCTTTCAAGGTTTCCATAATGGCCTCTAACGAGCTCATCACAGTAGTGAGATCAGGCGGAGCAACAGGTGCTGACGGCGATCTTGATGGAGGTGAGGGCGATGGTGAAGGTGGAGGTGGCGGCGCTGCATTTCGCTGGCGCTGCCGCCTTTGGTACGTGTTCAACATGGTAATTTTCCTTAAATGCATAATAATAAATTCATGAGTGGATAAATTTTCAGACTGACAAAATATAATTTTCGCAATATTAGAGCTGGCATATGGGTATAGTTCTTTTGCTATTTTACCTGCAGGCAGGTCTTACTGGTACCGAGGTCAAGGAGGGTGGCAACGCGACCTCCTTGTCCTATGCAGGGTAATGTATGCTTATAAATCTAGAGTGAAATGCAAGGTTTAAGACCTATTTAATCCCGACGCAACGTGAATCATCTAGCTAGGTTCATGATTTAACTATAGTATTAATGCATCACAATGCACATGTGATCACAGCACATGATGCTATCATTTCTCTTTGTCTGATGATATGTTATATAGTTGAACGTATCCATCATTAACCATGTATAACCCTACCATATATATATATATATAATTATTATTTTATATGGTATTATTATTATTATTATTATTTGTTTTTTGTTTTTTTTTTGTTTTACTATTAATTTCAAACTTTATTACATCTTAAATTCCACATTTAAATTACAAACGCAAAGTGCAAACATTACGTGGCATATTCACTAACCTATTTATTCGATTGGGTTATTCGTTTAAATAATGGAATATCATATGGTGGAGAATTAACGTTTGCGGCACATAATAAACAAAACCAAAGTCCACATGATCTTTTTAACCTTTGAATACAACACATATATTTTTAATAAGCCATGTATTAAAGTTTGGGAAGCGGAAATATAAAACGCATTAATATATATATATATTCCATATAATATCACGAATGAGATTTTAAATTTCAAAATTTAAAAGGCATTAATATATATACCATATAATATCATGAATGAAATTTTAAATTTCAAAATTTAAAACGCATTAACATTTCTATACCATATGAAATTTCAAATTTCAAAATTAAAACGCATTTAACCTTTATATATATATATACTTTTGATAATCAACGCTGGTGTGGGCTGCCGGCTGGACGAGCCCCGACCGAGGCTCAAAACCTGGCAGCTACGTGGTTTTAATCCGTCCCAGCTACGTGATACCAAATTTAAACCCCTCCCAGTAGAACCATACATTTAAATCATATGATAAAATTTTTAAACCTACATATATTCCTAGCTAGCATAAGAAAACTCGGTTTTTAAATATGTTCACAAAACTCGACTTTTCACTTATTCTTATATCTCGGCATAGGATACCCTGGTTATAATCCCAATCGTATGGTTTTTAGACATACCCATATATATGTATACCCATAACATTACAATTTAATTTATATTTAAAAATACAATTTTTGGAGATCCGGTTACAATCTCGGTTATTAAAACCCGTCGGTGGAGGCGTGGGGGAGGTCACGGGTTCAAACCTGGACCTCGTCCCCCGTCACGTATATGGCTCGATGGTGAAGGCATCTCCATTTGAAAGCGGAGATCACGGGTTCAAATCCGAGACTTCAATCCCATATCATGATTTTCGTACTTTGAATGATATATATGTTGTAAATTAACAGCCATCGTTACCATATGCTTGTATGCGGTTTTGCATTTTGATATGGTTTAATTATAATAATAAATTAATTTTTTTTTAGTTTTATTTTTATTTTTTTACGTTTATAGTTTGCAAAGGCCGGCTTCTGTTTATATATATATGAAGCATAGACGACCCACACTTATATTCATCACTGGCATTTTTAAACTAAATTCTAATTTTATTTTATTTTTCCCGCGATCAGATAAAACAAAATAAACCGTGACCAGCTGTGGCGTCAACACTAGACAACGCAACAACAGGGCCTGTCCCATTCGGTAGCTGGCTTTACCGCTGCTACCCACGATTTTTGAATTGACAGCGAATTGTTTTTTTTTTAAACACAGGCTATAATATACTTTGTAAGCAAAATAATATCAACTCCAGGGAGTTTGGATGGAATCTTGAGAAGTTGCTGGGGTATATGTTCGGCTAATGCAACTTGACCACCGTACTGCCTTTGAAGCTCACCAATGCTTTCGCTCAACATTCTACCGAAATGCTTTCTCTAGAACATCACTCCTTTCTGCTATTTGATCTCGACGTCTAGGGGAGCCTTCTGGAGTTTGGACTCCATTGTCCCATGGTGAGTTTTCAAAATTTTCATGTGTGTGTGTGGACTGTTTCAGAGTTCCATTGACTTGGAATGGGATAGCACTATGACCTTCAGTTTGAAGAGCCAGAGTTAATAAGCAGTTGCAGCTGAACAGAATGCTAAAGATTTTTCCTTCTAGGATCGACACTTTTCTTCATTTTCTTCCTACTTCCAAAATCCTGTCAATTTCTGAGGTGCTCCCAAAGTCCCTACGCAGGCTTTCTTTTGGTTTACAGTGTACATAAGGATTGTATTATTATTGGAATTTCTATGGTTGCTAATTTTGTTGTTTCCAGTGCTTGATTAGCCAGATGGTGCAATCTATACTGTCTGAAAAAGGCACAGATGCCAGTGTCCTCTTCACAATACTTCATATGATAAGGGATTGGATTGACGACTTCAGGTTATCTAGTTCTGGGACATATTGTATAGACCTTAACGAGGACATAATTTTACACCTAGAAAGACTCTCACAAGTTGATAGACAGAATCTATCTACACTCGTTTTGGAAGAGTGGGATAAGGGAATATTCTTCAATTACTTTATCAGCTCTGTTCCGACTCAACCATGTGAGTGGTTAATGTTATGATCCAAATAGTTGAACTGTGTACTGTATAAAAGAAGGAAACATCTGACATATTTTTATTTTCTCTAATACTCGTGGTGTTTGTCAGGTTCCCATTGCCTGTAGGACAGGAAGTGTTTCAGAAGGTGGAAATGAAGTACATGTTGGGCCTGAGTGCAAAGGATCCTGAGATGCGACAAAAGTTCTTATCCCTTTATCATCAATCCCTTGGAAAAACTCTGTTTACAAGATTAGAATACATTATACGAACTCAAGAATGGGAAGCTTTAAGTGATGTGTTCTGGCTAAAACAGGGTTTAGATCTTCTGTTGGCTATGTCAGTAAAGAACGAAAGTATTAAACTTGCTCCAACTTCAGCACTACTGCCTCCTCTTACAGTCTCAAGTGCCATCCCAGAACATGCTGGGATGCATCAAGTAGGCGACACTCGAGAAGGAATTGCTGCAAAACCTTCTTTTACTGAGCTTGTGAATAAGCATGCAAGGTTCTTGAATGATGCAAGCAAGCTTCAGGTTTATATTCTCATCCTCTCTGTTTGTTATGTTGTCCTTGTGTAGAAGTTATGCTGGAAAGCTGCTCGCATAAGACTATATTGTTTGGAATTTTTGGGATTGTGGATGTGGAAATTTAGCTGTATCACTAATAAAATATGTTGTTTCAGGTTGCAGATATTGTGAATGTCTATTTACGCCATTCGCTGACCCGCTGGTTTCCTTCCATACTGAAGCTTCATTTTGTAGCTGCAGGTTTACACAGCAGCTTTAAATTTGGAACAACCAGAGACTGGTTTATACCAGCAGCAGTTTTTAACGGGCCTTTAAGGTTGTAAAGAGGGTTTGAATCTGCCTCTGATACCAAATGTAATGACCTGAACATTGGATTTCTAAATTCTTCTCAATTCTTCAATTAGTTTCAGACAGTTTCAGAGTTTAGCTAAATCATTTAACAGGGAATTACTGTTGTTTCTAAAAAATTATTCCTAGTTTATGTAATCTAATTCAGGCAACAGTTGCAATTCATCAATTTTCCCTTTTATACAGTTTAAGAAATCATTTTCATATATCTATATCCAAGCATATACACCCATAAATCAAATAAAAGTACGATTTCATGCCGTTCAGAAATAAAAGAAAATTCAATTTATGCTATATGGGAAATACCTGAGATGCAGTAGGTGAGATGCAGTAGGTGAATATGGACAGATTATCAAAACAACAATCCTCCCAGCCAATCTAGGAATAATCCTAGACCCAGAAGATTACTCTTCTGCCCCCGTGCCCAAAATCCCAGAACGGTGAAACTCTCTTTTCAAAACTCTGCGTATCCTTCAATCCAAATGCTCCAAAATATAGGATTTTTCTTCTCCTCCAACCCCCCCTTACTCCCGCACATCCTCCCCCTTATATCTATCTCCCCACCGCCTTTCACTCCCGAAGATCTTTTATTACATTTAAGAGGGTCTGCCACCATTTAAGGCGACCTTATCTTCATTTAAGGGTACATTAATGTCGAGATAAGCTTGATTAAATTATTTTGTTTTAAAAATGAGGAATGGGTGTGATGACTTTTGTTTGTTTATAATATTAATTAATTTGCCTTAATTAACTTATTTTATTATTTGATTGGTTCAACCAAACATAATTGTATCGGTTATCCTACTAGTCACTAAGGTATGGGTCATTACACCATATAGCAAGGTTCCCTCCATCACTCCAATCGGTTCCTTGCAAGCCTATTGTTCTAGACTCGGCTGTAAATGCAATTGGGTTTCCATCTCTTGAAAATCATTTAAAGAGAGAAGACAAGAATGAAAAAATAACAAAACTAGAGGAGCTTGTGCGCTTGTTTGATATTATAGTTCAGAATGTAACAAATCTATCAGAATTAGCAACATAAACTCCAAACGCAAACACTCAGTGCTGAAAAACTTCTATATAGCATGTGGTCTTTCTGCTTAATATAGAAACGTCGTTCACTCACAAACACATCGGGGTACAGACATGTTTGTATTTTCAATCACTTCATGCAAACTAATACAGGCCGCAGCACCATTTGAAATAGAAGCTCGATAGAAGTGTCCTTATTTTAGAAACCCGCAACGTCAGGACTGAACTAAAACAAGAAAGTTGCAGTCGAGATTTTACCTATGAATAAGTTGTTGAAATGAAAAGGCCGCAATTGGATTCGGTCTGGGTTGGGGATGTGAAAATGGACGAGTATTATGGTCGCAGCAGTTTTTGTTAGTCAATTCAACTTTCTTTCCGGTCGGAAAGGTTCAATTTGGAGGAACAATAGCTGATGTTGTTACGCTGTTATGCGATAAGCATGATTGCCAATCGCTGGTGGCAGAGACTGCTTGAGTTTGTCGACCTTCTCCGAGTCAAAGACGCTTCACCTAAGTAGTCGTTGTTCTACACTCCTCTCCACAGCTTTTCCATCCAGCAATGCGTTAGCCCCAACACTTCATTGATGAAGCTACTTCGCACCAAAACACGAGTCTTCTCTGAAAATAAATTTCACTCGGCCTCTTCTTCACATGGAATCATTCCAATGGGTTCAATAAGCCCAACAGTTCCCATATTCAAGCAATCTATATATAACTGACTAGATACGCTGAAATTTGAAGCTCGATTTCTCCAATCATCGTCCCAGGGCTTCATCACAGGCTCCCGCCATGTCCATGTTTCACCAATATTATCTGATCACAATTGTTGATCCAAATCTGCCTCGGCGCAGTTGCAGGGACGCTACAATGGTAGATCCACACCAGATCTTACTAGCTATGGCTTCTTCATACACCAATATGTCAATAATAAACTATATGTAGCAGATATGGCCACTTTCACATGCAGATCTATCCACAATTAAATTTAAGAAGTAGAAAAGCCATAGAATCTACGTCATGCTCCCATAAATCTCACTGCACCTCTGATACCACATGTAGATTCAGAAGTGTCCTCAGACACATACTTTTATTGATCATGGAAAAGATTACATAACAAATTCCTGAAATTTACAAACGTAAACTCTCACTCTACAATGAAATTAGGAAACTAACCTATTTATAAGCTCTATGTTCTAACTTAATTTAGTTATGGATCACTTGGAAAACCAACAAGTGTCCATTTACAATAAATGACCTTCTAACCATTCTACTAACTTTATTACTATTTTAGAGCCTAGAAAACGACTATATTCTAGAGTCCTATTTTTACTAACAAAATACTATTTCTAAGTATCTCTAATATTTATTAAATATTCTAATTTAATAAAGAAATTTATCCTTACTTTACATTATTTAATTTATGTATTTTTGGATTTATAATTGTCTTATGAAAGAGGCTAACATCCCGACACCATATACATCACTCCCCTCCACTCATTATAACCCCTTTTCACTCTTTTCCCATTCAGGTCCATATTTGTCCATTGGGTCCACAAGGTGTTAGCCTCCCTCACCCCTTGTCCACACTTTGGATTGGGTCTTAAACGATGCCTTGGAGGTTGATGTAGTGAAAAAGAAAGTTAAAAGCATAATTTGGCCACTTACAACAGGAAATGTACCATGAAATGCAAAATATGGTTGGCACATAAAAATTTAGCGTGTGGGAAAAATCCAAACATGTGCTCTACCCCCTATCATTATGGCCATCACTCTGATTCCTAACGCCCCTGTGTGAGCCCCCTGCATCATTAAGGAACCCGTGATTTTCCCAACCACTAGTGGACGATGAACTGCCCAACCTTAAGGGGTTGTTCACTACTTTGAAGAACATGAAGAACATGCTTTGACCAAAATAACATATAATAAATACATCAATGATAGATTTATATTACATTATGAATATTGACTCTAGTTACATTTTCAACACCCATGCCTCAGAAAATAATCAAAGATGTTTCATCTTGATGTTAGTCTTAAACAAATGTATCAAGATTAGGGATCTCCAATAAAGATCGTTATATTGTTATATAAATGTGAGATGTGTTCATCAAGAGAGAATACAGCATACTTGGTTGCAACTATGTAGTTTCAGATAAAAATTGATTTTGACCCTTTCAACCCAAGTAGCTTATCCTTTATCATAAGAGCACCTTTAGATCTACAAATGACTCGTTTTTCTCAAGAGGACTTCAGTCTCCAAACTTCAAGAGGAACTCAGCCTCTTTTTGATGGTAAGTTTTTCATTTCCAATGAATTTGTTCCATCAAGGTATGCTTTCTTCAAGTATATATTAGTGATAGTGATGTTTTTCCTTATTTCAAATTTTGATTGCCTAAAGAATAGACTCTAGGACTGGGCATCCATGTTTCATATTTACAACATAAGTCACACCTTATCATCAGCATATGCAATGCACCTTCCAAGGCCTTTACTTAACAATGCAAGGTCCATGACAACAAATGGCGTTATGTAATATTCCCAATTAGCCTTGCTAATTGGAATATTTCATTTTTGCTTTATTTTGCCGCTTTAGCTAGACATAATAAATAAAGTGAGAAATAAGAGGGGTCACCTCACTTTAGTCACCTCACTTTCTAATAAAGTGTTCTTTTCCTAGTAGATTGACGTTGTAACTTAAGAGAGGGGGCCTTGGGGGTCCACATGAGTATGATGGGGGGGCATCAGGCTGACCCAAAGTAAACTGCGCAGGTCAAAGGAGAGTTAAGTTTTGGAGGGAGTTTGGCATTATAAAAGGAGAGGTTCTCACCTCATTTGGAGCATTCATGATTTGATATTATTATTGATAGCTAGACTTCTGTCTGCTTCAGCACGCCGGTTGTTTAGTCGGTCTGCAGCACTGTTTAGTGCACGAGTGTCTCCGGTCGGAGATCTCACCCTTAGCCTCGGGGGACTTCGAGTGCCTGCCCTGGTAAGGTTATTTCTGGTTTCACCCTTAGCTTCGGGGGACTTCGAGTGCCCGCCCTAGTAAGGTTTTGTTCTGAGTACACTTTTCAGTTTCAACAGCAAGGTAGCAGCAGTTTCTGGTGCAGATCTGGGAAGAGAAGAAGCCCTCTTGTGGTTGCGCAGTTCAGGAGAGGAAGGACGCTGTTTATGCAGGAGGAAGGACGTTGATCAGGCCGGGAGAGTGAGGACGTTGTTCCAGGGAGGACGCAGTCCAGATCTGAGCAGGGAAAACGCTGTCCAAGAGGAGGAAGGACGCAGTTCAGCTTGAGGAGTGAGGACGCTGTCCAATCTTGAGGGGAAGGACGCAGATCTGAAGGCCATTGATAGATCCAGTCTTGGAGAGGGTAGATCTGAGCAGATATTTGCAGATCCAGTCTTGTATGTTGCAGATCTGAAGGTATAACACTAGATCCAGCTTGGGAGGTTACAGATCTGAGGAGATATTGGCAGATCTAGCCTAGATCTGAAGAGATAACATCAGATCCAGCCTTGGAGGCTGCAGATCTGAAGACATATTGTCAGATCCAGCATAGATCTGGAGGTTTGGTAGCAGATCTGACCTAGGAGGACGCAGATCAGGAGGGATAGGACGCAGATCTGATTGGAGGCTTCAGATCCAGCAGATCTGAGCATTCAGGAGGCAGAACCACCAGGTAGGACGCTGATCTGGGGAGCAGGCTTATGTGAGAGGGCTCAACAGCGTTTTTCTAGCCTTCAGTAGCTGATCTACCTGTCTGGAGTTTTTGGTGACTAGTGCTTCATCTGTTTCTGCGCTGTCACTAGCAGAGACAGCGTTTTTCCTTGGTGAGGGTTTTGGAGTTGAGATCAGCTGTTTTCCAGTCTTCAGCCTTCAGAGCAGCTAGGACGCTGTCCTTGTTGCAGCCATTATTCTGTCTGAGAGGGTTTCCACTTGCCTAGGGCAAGGATAGGTGCACTTATTCTGATTTTCTTGTACTTCTCTCTATGTACTTTCAGATTCATAAAATGGCTCAGTTTTTTGGAATTCTATGTGTCATTATTCAGTGATCTGGTTCAGCATTGTATTTTCTTTATCTGTCTGGCATATTTCTGTTTATTACTGGTTATTTCCCTTTAGGGATATTACAGTGGTATCAGAGCATAATTCTGGCTCAGCCTGTGGTCTATAACATCAGAAAATAGATCATACAGAGCAATAGCAGTTGCAATACCAGAAACGCAGTTGGAAAAAGGGCCAAAATAAAAAGGGTCAAATTTTGAAGTTTGGAATTAGGAAAAACGTTTTCTGGGTTTTTCTGGGTTTTGGACGAGGATCACTTTCCCAAATTCCTGGAATTTTCTGAATAGTTTTCAGTGGGTCAATCGGAGGTTGAAGTTAAGCAGCAGTATGGTTTTGCAGCAGCCGTGCAGTTTCTGAGGAGCCTGTAGGCACCTAGCAGAAAATACCAATGGCAGGAGATGTGAGTCCAGCTCAACATGCGGCCATTTTTGCAGACTGGCAGAGCCTAGGTCAGGCGTTCATGGATGCTTTCCCCTTAGAGCGCTATATCCAGTTCCGATGTGGCGGCAAGGCCCATGAGCAGGACCAACACAAGGGACGTGGATCCCACCGTGATAGTCACCGTGCAGCGAGTAAATTCCATTTGCCGATGTTTGATGGATCGCAGAAGACTACGACAGAGTCTTGGGTGGAGAAGTTGGACCTCTACTTTCAGCTTAACCGGATGCCAGAGAGGTTGGCCATTAAGATGGCTGCATTGCATTTAGAGGGTGAGGCCCAGGATTGGTGGCTCCATGGGATGGCGACACTCGGGCATTCTACAGTGACAACATATGCCGAGTTTACACGGAGGGTGATAGAGCACTTTGACAGGAGGGATTCGGAGCAGCATTTTGGTGAGCTGATCAAGCTCAAACAGACTGGGAGCGCAGAGACATACATTTCAGACTTCTTGAGGATTTCGGTGATGGTACCTGATTTATCTGCAGCCCGGATAGTTGGCATGTTTGTGGAGGGGTTGTCAGAGCCACTTCGTGGCCTAGTCCGGTTGTACAGACCGGCTACCCTTCAGGACGCCATCAGCAGGACTCGGGACTTACAGGATGTCTTATCCAGGACTCGGACACCTTATCCCCAGAGACAGGCCTTCCAGCCTAAGGGTAAGGACACGAGGGCTCCGCCTCCCAAGGCGAATCCTGGACGAGGGCAGCTTGATGATGAGGCCAGGAGAGAGCTGAGGAGGAAGCGGTTTTGCTTCACTTGCCGGGAGCCATGGGCACCAGGACACAGGTGTGCGGTAGGGAAGGCACACTTCATTGAGGTCTTCTCCGAGAGCAGTGGAGAAGAGGATGAGGGAACGCAGGATTGCAGGGAGTTCGAGGATACACCTAGTGAGACACAGGACTCACCATCATTAGAGGCCTCCTTGACCGTGCCGGTTGATATCGTAGCGGAGGAGGTAGAGCCTACCCCGGTAGAGCCATCCATTGAGGTGATGACCGGAGCCATGTCCGAGTCTTCGGGTGGTAGCGGCGCACGACAGATGGGTGAGGTATCAGGAGATATATCCACTATCGATGAGGCACTAGGAGATACAGAGGTACTGGACGATGATCGCAAACAGCGGTATCATCGGCTTCGGACGAACCTTCGAGCTTTGAGGGAGAAGGCCGCGTCAGTACGAGAGACCGTTCTGTTGCAGGACCAGGAGCTGGAGGGTATGAGAGCGACTTGTGCCAAGTCGGCGGCCAAGTTGGTCCGCATTGGGGAACAACTGGATTCCCTGATGGTACAACCTAAGGGCACATTGCAGCATCAGATCATTCCCTTTCAGGCATGCATGGATGGGACTAGCAGTATTGTTGGATCATCTCTTCCCGTTGGAGATAGAGAGGAAGAGCCACCTAGTCAGGTCTCATATGTTGACTTGGATAGTGGTATGAGACGATCAGAGTTGCACAGGGTACAGAAGCCACGTGTTGAGATTGGATGGCGAGAGATTTTGAGTTGGTACTTGGTGGAGCAGACTATGGATGAAGGGGAGGTCTCAAGGAGAGATCTTACTGGAGATGCACTTCGACACACCATGGGGTGCAATGACTTTCTTCCCTTCTCACAAGAGCAGATAGAAGATGGGGGACATCTTCGGATGGATAACATCTCTCATGCTTGTGTTGGACATCCCTTGAGCCATACACATCATGATGGGTGGTTTTTTCCTACCACCTATTTGATTCTTGATAGGGTCTCATTGATCCTTGAGAAGTTTATACTTCAAAATCCCATGAAGGGCAAAATCAGAAATTTGATTTGGGAGGACGATAGCCCTCATGGGAGGAGTACCAGGATGAGGAGAAGGAGGCATCCACAATGTATTGAGTGGATGTGGTTGATGAGCAAGGAGCTAGGAGGCTATTTGCAGATCTATGACACCAGGCAACAGGAGGCTTGGCTGCGCTGGTTACTCTTGAAAGAGTTTGGCCATCACTTGGCAAACACTCTTCCTAAGAGTAGGAGGATGGGGAAAAGATGGATGGATACTTGCATCATTGAGCAACATAGAGTATGGATGCATGGTGTTGATGTGTTACTCATATCATTCATTGTGTCTTCATCACATGAGTTGTTTGATGGAGGTATGGAGAGGCAACACAATGTCTTGTTGCTTGGGTTGTTCCTAGGAGAGCAAGGGCAGATTTGCTCTCACACTTTGTATGATGTTGCAGGAGAAGGAGATGGCACAATCTCCATGGTCTTGGATTGGGAAGCACTTCCACCTTGGGAGGTATTCCATATTTATTGCAGCATTATTAGAGGAGTCTTTGACAAGGAGCATGTCAAAGAACAGAGTCTTGTACTGACAGGAACTCATTTGCATGAGCTCACAGCGTTGTCACCTTGGAGCAGAACATTATGGAGGAAGTATGTGCAGCAGAGACATGGTGGATTTATAACCCATAGGTCCCAGGATCGCTTCATATTTGTTGCACTTACAAGAAGTAATGATGATAGAGACATCTATGGCCTATTCTTCTTGACTTGGGTTTCCAAGCATAAGGAGGATTATCTTCTTGCACCACATGAGACCTTCGGCATTTCCTTCATTTTGCTGCTGATCATGTCTTCATTTGCTGATATATATCAGATTTGTATGGGAGGCTTGATTATGAGGGAGACACATGAGCTGGATGTATCCGTGAGTGGGAAAAATTATCACAATTTCTGCACTACATGTTCTAATGGGAGCATGGGAGGAGGCATGGCCACCACTACTATGTATGCATTCTCTTTTGATGTGGGCCATGAGATTGATATTTACAGCCATGGGCAAGTGTTTGGACCTATGTTGTTGTTATATTCAGCCATTTGCTATCCATTAGTAGATGTGTTGGATCTTGTACATTGCTTGCCATGTGATTTTCTGAGGTTGCAGTGGATGAGACTGCACTATGGTTTGTTTTGGGCCAGCTTGTTCTTCATCGATGGAGGAACCTTCTATGGTGGATTGTTTTTCACTTTGCCATTGGAGGGCCATGATTTTGCAGCCCAGGATCAGCATAGATTCTACACTTGTCATGAGTGGAGAGAAGGACAACATGAGGTAAGCTATGATGCTTGCCAAGTTCATATTTTCAGCCCACCTTCATTACCGGAGCTTGAGGTGGAAGGAGATTTTTGGGAGTTGCCTTGTTGGGAGGTGGCTCATTTGGTCTGGATGATTGCTTGGAGATGGAAGATCCACAGGAGGGAGATATTCCTCATTATATTTTCGACTCCATGCCTTGATGGGAGAGAGATGATGAGCTGGTGCACAGTCGATGGGACAACTTACACAACCATAGATGCAGAGCAGCAGCGGTCATGGTCTTCAGTCATAGCTAGAGGCAGTGAGCAGTCCGAGCCATGGGGCTTGTACGATTATTGGCCACAGTGGCGATGGGATCCGGGAGGACTATTGATTGGCTGGTACCATGAGAGGCCAGTTTGGGATCCTGGCATTGAGATATCCCTTCATGTCAGGGTGATGCACGAGACAGAGAGGTTTCAGTGGGACCCAGGCACATTTTGCAGTATCGGCAGGGAGCATCAGCTAGAGAGTAGGCTTGTTCAAGCATTGCTTGAGAACAAGCAATTTTTGCCGGATGAGGATGCCACTTGGGGGAGCGAGCAGACTTTACAGCATCCATCACTTCAGTTGCTTGAGGACAAGCAACGTTTTGCCGGGGGAGACTGTAATATTCCCAATTAGCCTTGCTAATTGGAATATTTCATTTTTGCTTTATTTTGCCGCTTTAGCTAGACATAATAAATAAAGTGAGAAATAAGAGGGGTCGCCTCACTTTAGTCACCTCACTTTATAATAAAGTGTTCTTTTCCCTAGTAGATTGACGTTGTAACTTAAGAGAGGGGGCCTTGGGGGTCCACATGAGTATGATGGGGGAGGCATCAGGCTGACCCAAAGTAAACTGCGCAGGTCAAAGGAGAGTTAAGTTTTGGAGGGAGTTTGGCATTATAAAAGGAGAGGTTCTCACCTCATTTGGATGATTCATGATTTGATATTATTATTGATAGCTAGACTTCTGTCTGCTTCAGCACGCCGGTTGTTTAGTCGGTCTGCAGCACTATTTAGTGCACGAGTGTCTCCGGTCGGAGATCTCACCCTTAGCCTCGGGGGACTTCGAGTGCCTGCCCTGGTAAGGTTATTTCTGGTTTCACCCTTAGCTTCGGGGGACTTCGAGTGCCTGCCCTAGTAAGGTTTTGTTCTGAGTACATCTTTTCGGGCCAAAGAAGAAGGTAGCAAAGTAGCTCGTGCAGATCTGGGAAGAGAAGAAGCCCTCTTGTGGCTGCGCCCAGGAGAGGAAGGACGCCGAAGCTTCGCAGGAGGAAGGACGCTCGATCGTCGAGAGTGAGGACGCTGTACCAGGGAGGACGCAGTCCAGATCTGAGCAGAGAAAACGCTGTCCAGGAGGAGGAAGGACGCTGACCAGTCTAGGAGTGAGGACGCCGTCCAATTCTGAAGCAGAGGACGCAGATCTGAAGGCATATTGTCAGATCCAGCCTGGGAGAGGGTAGATCTGGGCAGATATTTGCAGATCCAGTTCTATATGATGCAGATCTGAAGGTATAGCACTAGATCCAGCTTGGGAGATTGCAGATCTGAGGAGATATTGGCAGATCTAGCCTAGATCTGAAGAGATAACATCAGATCCAGCCTTGGAGGCTGCAGATCTGAAGACATATTGCCAGATCCAGCATAGATTTGGAGGTTTGGTAGCAGATCTGATCTAGGAGGACGCAGATCAGGAGGGATAGGACGCAGATCTGATTTGAGGCTTCAGATCCAGCAGATCTGAGCATTCAGGAGGCAGATCCACCAGGTAGGACGCTGATCTGGGGAGCAGGCTTATGTGAGAGGGCTCAACAGCGTTTTTCTAGCCTTCAGTAGCTGGTCTATCTGTCTGGAGTTTTTGGTGCCTAGTGCTTCATCTATTTCTGCGCTGTCACTAGCAGAGACAGCGTTTTTCATTGGAGAGGGGTTTGGAGTTGAGATCAGCTGTTTTCCAGTCTTCAGCCTTCAGAGCAGCTAGGACGCTGTCCTTGTTGCAGCCATTATTCTGTCTGAGAGGATTTCCACTTGCCTAGGGCAAGGATAGGTGCACTTATTCTGATTTTCTTGTACTCCTCTCTATGTACTTTCAGATTAATAAAATGGCTCAGTTTTCTGGAATTCTATGTGTCATTATTCAGTGATCTGGTTCAACATTGTATTTTCTTTATCTGTCTGGCATATTTCTGTTTATTACTGGTTATTTCCCTTTAGGGATATTACACGTTAATACTTTAAGAGCTTGTAGCTTCAACATCCTGCTCCTTATCTTCCTTTCAGCCATAACCCAAATTATGATGTTCTTATTAGAAATATCAAGATGACTTCCTTCTACAAATCAGTAGGTGTATCTAACAATATTTTCATATAGTTATATGAGCGTGACTGAAGATCATATGTGAGTTTTGTCACTGAAATTATAGGTGAAGGGACTGCTTCAATAGTCATCATAACTTCCCTTGACAGTTTCTTCAAGGATCCCTTGATATAAGACAACATATCAGATATTTGATACATTCTTATTATTTGACTAAGCAGCAGATCACAGTCCTGCTAAATTTCTCATGAAATAACTTTGAACCAAGTATTTGACAAAGCTTCTTTAGGATAATTTCCACCAGTTGAAGTCTACAAGAATGTTGCCAAAGTAAAACTTTTAATCTCAATCGAAATAACTGAAGGCAACTTGAGCAATGATACATACCTTTCATTAAAGCATCAAACTGCAAACTTATAGTTTTCTTGGTCTTTTTATAGGTCTGTATTTCCATGCCTCGTACTCGTCTTTGAACATCTCAGCACTGTAATGTGCTTGCATGGAAACAATGTGTAATGTACTTTGTATGGAAACAAAGTCCTTTAAACAATATGATTTGTATCTTTTACTAAACCTGGTAGCCAGAACATACCTTCAAGGAGATCACTTCAAACTTGCCATGATAACACTTCAAACTTGTCGTTAAACATCCGTCCAATCCCTTCAACAATTTAAGGATTAAAAGTATACTTCATGCACAAAAGATGACTTTGCTGGCTTATTCTCAGATAGAGATATTCTCGAACTTCTTTTGGCTTCTTCCTAAGACTCATCAGCCTTATTCATAGTGATGCAAGCCCAAATTTTGAGCCTGATTTACCCATAGCGCCCAGTCTCAGTCCAAAAAGGAGCTTCCTTGTTAACATGTTTATAGTCGCTTTCCGGGATAATAAATTCCTTTTTAAACAAATCACAGGGAGGAACTAAAAGGGTCTAATTCCCGCACACCTTTAAACATATGTTGTAATATTATAACTCAGCCCCTTTATTCAACACGTTTGCATTAAGGTTTTAAAACATGTCGTTTACCTTTGTATCAACCGCTAGAGCCAAAACTTTTGGTAACACCATGTAAGGAAAGGCCCTTCATACGACCTTCCGATATAACTTGGATCTCGGCTCTTTTGTAACTCGTGCACAGTCGATATTCGTTGGGACAACTCAGAAATTAAATGGCCCCACTGCTCCCTTTCTTATTGACGCTCGTTCCTTGCTTTTCCGCACAATTGTTTTACAAGTCAGCCCGGAGCCATATCATCACGACCTTTCACTTCAAACATTGCTACTGGGACTTCCCTTCCAGGGTGATGTAACCAGACGTATGACCTAGCTCCACTTGTCTTCCTCTTATTGCCATTTTCTTGGCCCACATGCCACGTTTTCCCGTTCACAATAGCCCGGCTTGATTGTTAGAGGGAATTCAAAATTCGTCGAGTTGTAGCCTCTTGACGGGTCCCACTTAATAATCTATCATTTCTAGGCCATGTGAGTCTACTCAGGATAGTCCGCTCAATGGTTAATTAAACTTAGCAAACCCACCGGGCATAAAGCCTCTGGCCTAGCGCTATCAGGTTTCGTCTTTCGGCTTTGTCAAATGACGTATCCTAGCGCTATCAAATGACGGACTTCCATAGAAGCTTTTAAAAACTAAGTGTTTTGTCGGCTCCTCTACATTCTACTCCTCTGGTTCGATTCACTCCTCTGCCTTTGGTTTGTGGCTTCTGGTACTTCTGTTTCATGGCTCGTTGATGCTTCGTTGATCAACAATCAACGCCTATCTTTCATGAGCTTATTCTTCCTCCATGTTTCCGCTACGACTCTGACTCTGCTGCTGTCTTACTGTAATCTGTGTTGGTTCAAAGAGAAATCCCATCTCCCGCAAGTCTTAACATTATTCAAAGCCTTCGCCTCATTCTTGAGGATATCCTCACTTTTGTTGCACTTACTCTGACAGCTCTCTTGCTGAATGTTGACAAAATACCTTCTTGTCCCTTTTAAGCTTCAATTGTGGCCACTTTGCAATTCATTCAAACAATTACGGTGTATGGAGATAAATTCACATTATAACATAAATTCATAATAATGGACCAATCTTGGCACATAGGTCCATATATACTCGAACAAAGTATCTCTCTATTAATAAACATATACAGAAAATTTACATAAGGTCCTCTCAGTCTGATTTACAATAAAAGCCCTCTCAGCCTTGAGGCCTGCCTTGTAATGTAGAATTCTACTGCAACTACTTATTATATTTCTTCTATTGCATTCTCAAATACAATTATTTAACATTTCATTGTGTTAAATAGAAAAATAAAATATGTTCCAGACTTCACTATCAATAAACGACATAAAAGAAATAGCACAAGTATTCACACATACACATCGTTATTTTTGGACAATCGTCCCCAGAGAAACCCAATGTGGGAAAACTGGGGCAGTAGATCTGAGGGTTTCTTTATTATGCAGAAATTCTGAGTACAAATGTGTGATTGTAAATATCAATCAATCACCTGAAGAAATCTAATTAGAATAGTCTTAGTGAGATAGTTCTCACTTCACCACAAAGTTCTGGCACTGACCTACAACCACACTGAGTGGCTCTGCATGATTTCTGCACAGTGACTGCATCACTCACGCTGTCACCGTGTCACTGATGTTGCTGCTCATTATGGATGCCTCGGTGCTCACTGCTATATGAGACTAGAGTTTTCTCCTCTTCCAAAAATGCCCTCCGGATATTGGATGAACCCTCAGTTGTCTCTCCAACTAAAATCGAAACTCCCTCTGCTGCTCTAGGCTAGCCTAGCATAACTGTTTCTTGGCTATCTCTGCGTTGCTGCTATGGCTTCGTTCTCACTTCTCTTTCTGCACTCTTTATCCTTCAGAAATGCTCACTCCTGGAGATTTCACATTCCCCTCTCTGCAATCGAGAATCACTTCGATTCTTCCTTCGGCTGAAGAAATCTCTTGATTCTTTCTCCGTCTGATGTGATTTTCATAGGCCCCTCACCCTCCTTATATTCTTCTGTTGACTCTTCAACGGCCATGATTAAAACATAATCAAGGGCTAAGATTAACTTGGAGGTGATCCATGACTTTATCTAGAAGATTCCCACTTAGTTTAATTAAAACCCTTTAATTAATCAGTTTCCCTAAGTTTAGACTTAGGAAAACTTTAAAAAATGATTAATTAATTTAATTAGACCATCTCTAAGTGGAATTTTCCAAAACCATTTCTGGGTATTATGGAATACATGTGTCTTAGCCTGCATACAAAATTACAAGGCTAGAGCACATCCGATGCTACCATAAATCAACACTCCCTCTTAGCGAGAAAAGTGCTTTAGCAAGACACACACTGTGTTGCTCTGACTCCTGTAACACCTGCTGCTGTGTTGTTGATGTTGTTCACCAACACTGCACAAATGTTGCAATTGTATTGTTGCTGACTCTACATGTTGTTGCCAACTGCTACTGTACTGCAACTCCCTCCAACTGCGCTAAAGATCCATTGACTATTGAAATGGATTTTTGGTCATACCCAACTGTTCCCTGAACTGAGTGAACTTAATCGTCCCCAGAGCTTTAGTTAGTATATTTGTTGTCTGTTCTCCTATGGGAATGTATTGGACTTGTACTGCCCCACGCTGAACACAGTCTCTGATAAAATGACACCTAATGTCAATATGTTTGGACCGATCATGAAAAACTGGATTTTCAGAGAGTTTGATACAACTCTGATTGTCACAATAAACGCTAGTCGGCTCCATCCTACTCCTGAATAGACTCACAAGAAGTTTCCGAAACCAGATGGCTTCGTATGTAGTTGTACTAGCTGCCATGTACTCTGCTTCGGCTGTGCTCAATGCTACTGACTTATGTTTCTTGCTGCACCAGGACACCATCCCTGATCCAACGCTGAAATAGTACCCAGAGGTACTTTTCCTGCCCACTAAGCTTCCTGCCTAATCTGCATATGTGAATCCACTGAGTCTGACATCCTCTCCTCGGCCATATCTTATACCAAATTTGATTGTTCCTCGTACATACCTCAAGACGTGTCTTGCTGCTACCCAGTGCACTCTTTTGGGTTCCACCATGAACTGACTAAGAGTGTTGACAGTAAAGCAAATGTATGGTCTGGTGTTAACCGGATACATCAATGATCCGATGAGTTGTCTATATAAGGTGGGGTCTACTTCTGTGTCTTCTGATGCATCTATCTTTTTCCAATTTGTGATCATGGGTGTGGCCATGGGCCCGCACTCCTGCATTCTGAATCTCTTCAAAATCTCCAAGGCATACCTCTCCTATCACATGAAGATATCTCCATTCTTCTGACAGACTTCCAATCCTAGGAAGTAATGCATCAACCCCAAATCCTTCATGTCGAATTCAACCTCTAGATTCTATTTGCAATCCTTGATGAGCCTAGATGACCTAGTAAGAAACAGATCATCTACATATAGTACTAATACTAATGGCTCATCCTCTACCAATAAATAGTAGAAATTGGGATCTGTGTCACTCTTGACAAACCCCATTTTCTGCAAATAGCTATCTATTCGACCATACCATGCTCTCGGAGCTGGCTTGAGCCCGTACATGGCCTTCTTCAATCGGCATACATGAGACTTCCTTTCATGAGTCTCAAAACCTTCTGGCTGTTTGATATATACTTCTTCCTCAATCTCTCCATTCAAGAACGTTGTCTTGACATCCATTTGATGAATTTCCCATCCCATCTCCGCTGCTAAGGATACGACAGTCCGGATGGAAGTATATCTGGCAACTGGTGCAAAGGTCTCTTCATAGTCAATGCCTTCCTTCTAAGCATACCCTTTTTCCACGAACCTTGCCTTATATTTCTCTATGCTACCATCTGCAGCGTATTTGATCTTGTAGATCCATCAAGATCCAACAATTGATCTGCTCTGAGGTCTGGGCACAACTTCCCATACATCATTTTTCATGATAGAAGCATACTCCTCTATCATGGCATCAACCAATACCTGGTGCTGAACAACTTCCTAAAAGCTGGAGGGTTCTTCTACTTGAGCAACCAAAGCCTGGTACCTGTTAGGGGGTCTACGTTGCCTCTTCCCATTCCTGGGAGTCCCAATAAAATTTTATGTGTCCCTCAATATCTGCTAAGCTTCCTTGCTTATCTGACCACTGGTGGAAGGTTGCTCTCTCAACTCTTCCTCTTGATTTGGTTGTTCCTGAGACTGAGTATCCTCCTAATCCTCTTGATCTCCTTCTAGGAAAACGTTAGTACCTCTACCGGGTACTAAAGTCTGTCTTTCTGTTTGTTCTTCTTAGTGCCCTTGATGTTCTTGGACCAAGGGAACTTCTGCAGTATGATCCTCTGTCAACATATCACGTGATTTCTGAAAAGCTCTATCCTCCATGAACTTAACATCACGTCTTATCACAACTTTCCTACTGCTAGGAATATAGATCCTATATACCTTGGAGACTTCATTGTATCCTACAAGAAATCCCCTTTGTGCAGTTTGATCAAGCTTGCTTCTCTTCTCGCTTGGTACATGATAGTATGCCATGCTACCAAATATCTGAAGGTGCCCTACCTCCGGTTTCCTCCCTGTGAAAACCTCTTCAGGAGTCTTCTTCCCCAAAGCTCTATGAGGAGTCCTGTTCTGTATGTACACTGCCGTATTGCAAGCTTCAACCATAAATATCTGGGCAAATCAAGGTCAAATAACATGGCCTTGGTTGCGCCAACAATTGTCCTGTTTTTCCGTTCTGCCACACCATTCTGTTCGGGATTGTATGGCGCAGTCCACTCTCTCCTGGTGCCCTCCTTTGCGCAGAAATCTGTGAAGTCTCAATCTATGTATTCTCCACCATTATCTGAACGCAATGTCTTGATTTTCTTCCCCATCATATTTTCAACAAGAGCCTTGAATTCTTTGAAATCTTCAAAGACTTCATCTTTTGTCTTCAGGAAGTAGATCCAGGTTTTCCTGGAGTGATCATCAATGAATGTGACAAAATATTTTCCACCCTTGAGAGCATTAGTGGGCATTGGTCCACAGAAATCTGAGTGTATCAATCCTAATATGGTTGCTTCCCTGTATTCCCTTCTGGAAAAGGTTGCTTTAGCGTACTTCCCAAGTACACATCCTAAGCATACATCATCATGCTCCGTGCTGAGAATAGGTGCCCCGTTAACTGTTTCTTTGAGCATATTCAATGCACCGTGGTGCAAGTGCCCCATTCCTCTATGCCAAAGTTCATTCAACCCTTTCTTGTCTTCCAGATTACTACAGATTAGTGCCATCGGAGTTTCGAGTTGCAACCTGTATAGTTTGTTGCTTCTAACCCCGATCTGTCATGTTTTCTTCCAACTAGGATGCTTGACATACAGTTTCTTCCCGATAAAGTGTATGTCATACCCTTTGTCCTACAACTAGGATACTGAGATTAGATTCATCCCAAGCCTTGGCACATGTAGTACATCTGTGACCTTGACACTGGTTCCGAGTCTGAAACAATACGGCTCCTCTCCCAACTGGAGTGCATTTTGTGCTATTCCCTATAGTGAATTGGAAGTTCATCTGCTCCTCCCTATCGCTCGAGAAGTATTCTCGTACTCCAGTCATATGAGTTGAAGCCCCGCTATCAATATACCAGATTCCTGTAGACGCTGAACTTGACAAGCATGCACAATCCTCTTTTAACCTAGAGGACAAAACATCTATGTCTGCCATACTTATTTGTGCTTTCTTTTCTTTGTGTTGTGTCCCCTCTGAAGCTCCTAGTTTGCAAAGTCTCTTCCCTGACCCTGCTTCCTTTGGATTTGACAGCTCTGATACCATGTGAAAATTTCGTAATGCAGAATTCCACTGTAGCTACTTATTATATTTCTTCTATTGCATTCTCAAATACAATTATTTAACATTTCACAGTGTTAACTAGCAAAATAAAATATGTTCCAGACTTCACTATCAATAAACAACATAAAAGAAATAGCACAAGTATTCACACATAGACACCGTTATTTTTGGACAATCGTCCCCGGAAAAACCCAATGCGAGAAAACAGGTGCAGCATATCTGAGGGTTTCTTTATTATGCAGAAATTCTGAGTACAAATGTGTGATTGTAAATATCAATCAATTACCTAAAGAAATATGATGAGAATAGGCTTAGTGAGACACTTCACCATGAAGTTCCGGCACTAACCTACACCCATACTGAGTGACTCTGCATGATTTCTGTGAGGTGACTGTGTCAATCACGTTGTCACCACATCACTGTTGTTGTTGCTCGTTATGGCTGCCTCGGTGCTCACTACTGTATGAGACTAGAGTTTTCTCCTCTTCCAGAAATGCCCTTCGGATACTGGATGAACCCTCAGTTGTCTCTCCAACTGAAATCGAAACTCCTTCTACTACTCTGCGTTGGCCCAGCGTAACTGCTACTTGGCTATCTTTGCGCTGCTGCTATGGCTCCCTTCTCATTTCTCTTCCCGCACTCTTTATCCTTCAGAAATTCTCCCTCCTGGAGATTTCACCTTCCCCTCTCTGCAATCGAAAATCACTTCGATTCTTCCTTCGGTTGGAGAAATCGATCTCTTGATTCTTTCTCTGTCTGATGTGATTTCCATAGGCCCCTCACCCTCCTTCTTATATTCTTCTATTGACTCTTCAACAACCAAGATTAAAATATAATCAAGGGCTAAGATTAACTTGGAGGTGATCCATGACTTTATCTAGAAGATTCACACTTAGTTTAATTAATACCCTTTAATTAATCAGTTTCCCTAAGTTTAGAGTTAGGAAAAATTTTAAAAACGATTAATTAATTTAATTAAACCATCTCTAAGTGGAAATTTCCAAAACCATTTCTAGGTATTATGGAATACATGTGTCTTAGCCTATATACAAAACCACAAGGCTAGAGCACATCTAATGCTACCATAAATCAACACTTAGTCCTCAAATCCTCTCAAACTCTCTCTTCTACACACTTCTCTACTCTATATATCCTTTAATTTTACATTTTACATTATTAAATACAAGAGGATTCTAAACTAATTTAGTTCAGATCCACCATTTCGTCACCTAAACCTCTAATCTAGGACTTCCTAGATACACAAATCTTTCAAGGAATCCAACTACCCCTAAATCTCTCCAACTCACTTAGATATTCTCGAGATCCATCCTAGGGAATATATCTGATTACAATTGCTTTCTTTAATTACATATTTTCTCGAAATATTTAAATTCCTAGGATATAAAAATACGTTAAACAAAAGAACTTACTAAGGGAACCAACTCCCTTGGTAAAGAAATGACCCCTAATCTAGTCAAATGCTCCTGCATCACATAGAGGCTTAGATCTTCGATACACTCGTGGTCACGGCAGTACAAGACAAGGCATCTTCCATCAAAAGTTCATGCTCCTATAAACAAGGTATGCTCCAATGATCCAAGTCAGGATTGTAACCTGCCTTCTTGTGGACATGGTCTTATGAAACATTAGTCAAATTTGTGACCTGAACGTACTACAAAAGGATTACCAACAAAAACAAATTGTAGGCTGCCTTTTTCATTAACTGTGACATTTTTCATTCTCTGAGGTCATCTATGAAGCCACTCAGCCCTCTATTATTAGTCCCAAGGTATTCTCGACCTTCTTGAGATTAGCCCTGATGCCTTTTAGCCCTTTGAGAATTTCAGACTGATTTGAAGGGTCTTATCTAGCGTTTTTCAAGGAAAAGAGAAACTCATATTCAAGGTGACTTAAATTGCTTCTAAGGCAAACTTATTTCCATAACATAGAGATTAGTTGATTAAGGATTATTTTTCCTTCAACGCAAGCCAACTTAACTAGGTTGTTCTTTCACCCACCCTCTAATACCATGTTGATTTTTCATAGGTATTCTAGTTGATAATTACGTCTAATGATTTTTACTTTAAAATTTTAAATCCATTCATACTCACATTCATCATTAACCAATTGCACGTAAGATCTTCAACAATAGAGAAAGAATGACAATAGGATCATAAAGAGACAACCAGATAAGAAACACAAACATTTTAACTTGAGAAAACCCACATGAGGGAAAAACCCAACAACATTTTCCTTAGAGAAATTATTAAGTTCAACAGAGGTACACCTAATTCTTCAAGTCAAACATAAAGTCAAATTGATTAGTAACATATCTCTAGTCACACCTGATCAAACTGCTTACAAGTAACCTTAGACAACTGAGGTCTATCTTTCCAGAATTTTGTCCTTTTGCCCAAAGATTCGGTCCGCTCAGACTTTTTGCCTTCTGCCCAGAAATAGGTCTGCCTCAAAGCTCAATCTATCACAAAGATTAGGCTCTTGGTCTGCCTCAAATCTCGGCCTGTCACAGAGATTAGGGTCTCGATCTACCTTAGAGCTTAGTTTGTCACAGAGATTAGGGTTTTGGTCTACCTCGGAGCTTGGTATGTCACAGACATTAGGGTCTTTGTTTGCCTTAGTTCGGTCGGCCTCAGCTCTGTCTTCCTTAGAGTATTACTACTTGGTTTGTTGAGAAATCACTAGGGCAGCAAATTAAACATTGTTACCGATGAAATAGGTAACTGCATTAGTACCTACTTTTTGACGTAGCAAGAAAAACACCCGATTTTGAAACATGGTGATGCAGAGTTTTTTTTTTTTTTTGATGCTTTTTATGTCGATTTTGAATAGTGGTGTTGTATCATCACCAACATTTTTTTAGAGGATTGATTTTGACACTATACATTTTCTAATGGCTTCTTCTTCCGTGAGATGTTTATTTTTAAGTGCATTTATGTACTTGTGTTTTAAAAAGAAAAAAAATAAATGTTTTTAAAATAAAAATTTGTAATGGTATCTTCACTTTTTCACATAGATAAAAAATGAAAAAATGGTCAATATTATAAAGTTTATATTTTTTACAAGTTTATGTATTGCTAATTAATTTTTCAATGCAAATCAAATAATTGTCGCTAAAAAAACCAATATTTTGAACGATATGACCAAAAAACACAAATTTATATACAAATAAAGTGCAAAAAATACACTTTTAAAGACTTTTTCTTAAAAAATACATGTTAAATAAACTAATTTTTGGGAAAATCTAACAAAAAAACTTTAAAAAATAGCATTTTTATTGAATTTTATGTCAAAAAATAATAGTAATCACATGTTTTTTGCAAAAAATAAGGATTCTTCTCATAAAATATCAAAGTCTAAACATTACAAGTAAAACTGATTAATGGATCTCAAAAATGAGCTTTGTTTGCAAGCATAACTTAAAGATCCTCAACAATATCAACTAATACATGTTCAACATCATCTAGAACATCATTGATGGCTTCTTCCGCAACATTTTCTACTTCATTTTGGTCATTGTCATCTTCTAATGGATCTTTCATGTCTGTAAACCTTCCAAAGTGTCCCTTTCCAATCACTCCATATAATGGTGGTTGAGGTTCCTTTGCTTTTTTTGCCACACGTGATTCATTAGAATCCCCTTTCCTCAAACCAACTTCTTGCTTCACATCTGGAAGGAATTCAAGAGCGTTAATTCTTTGTTAAATAGATTTTCATTGCAATGCGTCTTTCTCAATGGCAATGCAATTTCTTCCTTTTGGTAGGCAACACGCTAGTGTTATACCTAATCATCAAGTACAAAAGAAATAAGTAAGAAAATTAGTATAAAGACATAAAAAGTAAAAAAATAAAATATTTAAATTTAAATTTGTATAAGAAAACTTATCTGAACCTGAAAATAGATCCAAAACCCAATCTCCTTCATTTGACAGCGTCGCCCGGCCTGCCACCAGCCCACGGCTGGGCAAAGGGGAATTGAGTCACAGGCAGGCTGGGCAGCCCTCGATGATGCCACCAGACCGGCCTCCGCCCAGCCAGGGGCAATTCTCGGAATCGCCCTCTGCCCAGCCAAGGGTGATTCTCAGAATCGCTCTCCGCCTAGCCTGGAGTGATTCTCGGAATTACCCTTCGCCGAGCCAGGGGTGATTCTCGAAATCACCCTCCGCCCAACCAGGGGTCAGAGGCAGGCCGGGTAGCGCCGTCGAGAGCTGCCCAGCCTATCTCCGGCCCCCGACTGGGCAGAGGCAAGCTGGGCAACCCTCAATGGCGCCACCCAGCTGGCCTCCAGCCCGCCGCTAGGCGGAGGGAGATTCTCGGAATCACCCTCCACCCGACCGAGGATCGGAGGCCGGCCGAGCCAACCTGCCTCTAGCTGCCCAACCTGCCTCCAGCCCCTGGCTAGGCGGAGGGCGATTTCGAGAATCGCCCTCCACCCAACCGCGTGTCGGAGGCAGGCTGGGCATCCCTCGATAGCGTCACCCAGCCTGCCTCTGGTCCCCTGCTGGGAGGAGGGCGATTCCGAGAATCGCCCCTGGCAGGGCAGAAGGCGATGCCGAGAATCATCCTCGGGCTAGCCGGGGGTGATTCTCGGAATCACCCTTCGCCCAGTCGGGGGCCAGTGGTAGGCCAGGCAGCGCCGTCGAGGGCTGCCCAGCCTGACTCTGGCCCCCGACTGAGTGGAGGGCGATTCCGAGAATCACCCTCCGCCCAGCCGGTGGTGATTCTCGAAATCGCCCTCTGCCCAGCCGGGGGTGATTCTCGGAATCGCCTTCTGCCCAGCCGGGGGCCAGAGGCAGGATGGGCTGCACCGTCGAGGGCTGCCCAGCTTGCCTCCGACCTGCGGCTGGGTGGAGGCAATTCTCAGAATTGCCCTCCGCCCAGCCGGGGGCTAGAGGCAGGCCGAGCGGCTCTCGACAGTGCCGCCCGGTAGGCCTCCGGCCCCCAGCATGGCGGAGGGTGATTCCGAGAATCTCCCTTCACCCAGCCAGGGGCCAGATACTAACCAGGTGACACCATCGAGAGCTGCCAAGCCGAGGGCCAGACACAGACTGGGCAGCCCTCAACGACGCCGCACGGCCTGCCTCCGGCCCCCGGCTAGGCGGAGGGCGATTCTGAGGATCACCCCCGACTAGGCGGAGCGCGATTCCGAGAATCACCCCCTGCTAGGCAGAGGGCGATTCCGAGAATCACCATCCGCCCAGCCGGGGGTGATTCTCGGAATCACCTTTCACCCAGCCGAGGGCTAGAGGCTGGCCGAGCGGCGCCATCGAGGGCTGCCCAACTTGCCTCTGGCCCCCAGCGGGCGGCAAATTTATAATTTTATTTTTTTTCAAACACAAACTATTTAAAAAATTTAAATTTTTTTAAACAAAAACTATTATAATAAAAAATATATATATTGTTTAATATATATATAGAGAAGAAAAAAAAAAAAACTATTGAATTAAAATTTTAAAATATAAAAAAACAATAAAAACAAATTAAAAAATATGTTTTAAAAAATTAAACAAACAAATATATATATATATATATTTTAATTTTAATTTTTTTTAAATTAAAACAATTATTATTTAAAATATAAAAAAAAATTAAATATGTTTTAAAATATAAACAAACATATATAAGAAGATTTTAATTTTTAATTTTTATTTTCTTAAAACTAAAACAATTATAATTTAAAATATAGAAAAACAATAAAAAGATTAAAAAATATGTTTTGATATATAAATAAACAAATATATGAATAATAAATTTTTCATTTACTTGTTCATTTTTAAAAATTGTTTAAGTCATATAATTTCTCCATAATTTCATGGTTCAAGTATCTTGAAAACTTAAGATTTAAAAACTTGAGATTTACAACTTGTCATTAAGGTTTTTATGCACTGCGAAATTTTATCTTTAGTGTTATGGTTGAAAATCATTACAATTTTAAGGTTGTTTAAAGTCAAGATATTTTATGTTTAACAACATGGATAAAAATTGTTCGAAATGATAAGCCCTTCAGACATGATTTTTTTTATATTTAACATCATCTATCAAAAAATTTAAAATTTTACGATTTTTCAATGTCGTAATATGTTGTCTTTAATTCCATTATTACAATGTGTCAAAAGTGTAACACAATGTTTTTTTGTTATTCCAACATCAACTCGTTTTGTTTTGAGGGTGTTTTTTCAATCATTTTTTCAAGAAACAATTTCTTTTTTAGCATAATTTTATAAAAAGGTGAAATTTGACCTTGAGAAAAAAACAAATACTTTCTGGAATACACACTTTTTGTTTTTGGGGCGTTTTTTCATGTTTTTTGAGTCTTTTTGGGCTAGAGTTCCCATTTTGAGGTAATAGTTCCCATTTCATTGGTAACATTGTTACTAGGGTATGTTTCTCTTCTTTGACAATTCCTTGTGAATATATGTTGACTTCTTATTATTAAGTTATGTTCTTCTTCATCAAACAATTACCAAAATATAAACCATGAAGATCACAAAAGACAATGAACACAAGATATAGGCTCCAAGCCAGGGCAAAACACCACAAGGTGGAAAACCCAAAAAACTTCTCTTCTTATAGAATCAGATCAAAGTGAGACATCCAAGACCTAAAAACCAAGACCAAGACCATCCACAACACCCAAGTCAACCCTCCTTCAAGCCTTCCTCAACCAAGTCAAGACCAATCAAGTCAACGAAGATCAAAGCTTCTTTGAATCAGAATTTTGGACCTGGAACTTCGCAAAGTTTCCCCAGCACCTTCGCAAAAACAGAATTTCAACCCTGTAGCTCGCAGAGTTACCCTGGTATTTCACACATGTTAAAAGAGATAGAAAAAAATTTGATTTTCCCTCCTAAAAGTTCACTCTCTCTACTTTGCCTCTTTCTCTTTCTTATTTGATTTTGGCTTGCCTTCTTACTCTTTCTTGCACAAAGATCAAAGTTTCCAAGTGATCACCAGATGAAGATGCACTTCTCTCTATATATACACATCTAGGAGGTCAAATTGTCCTTTCCAAGCCCGACTTGTCAAGGAAGGACCGACATGGTCTTGTGGATGACAAAATGATTGTTTTATTCAAATAAAATAATTTTTCATTTTTCTTTCAAAAGTCCAAATGGGACTTGACTCCAATACAACAAATTGACTCATGAAAAATACTCTTTTGACTCGATAAACCCTATAAACATGAAGAACATGCTTGAGTAATGAAATAATAATAATAATAATAAATTATTTATCTTCTTTTGGTTCTTTGTTTTTCATGAAATACACGATGATACAAGTACAATGATAATTATGAAGACCGAACCTAGTTACATTTTCCAATACTCCCTCCTAACTAAGGAAGCATTCATAATTACACAACTTCATACAAGGATACTCTCAAATTGAAATATTTTGATAACAAGATTGTGGATTGATAAGCCATCATCAACCATCAACATCATAACTAGCATTGTCAAATTGCAATATAGCAAGGCCATGACTAACAGCACTAACTCTCCACTAGAGTAGAGCACCAATGTTGGGAGGCATACATTTGGACACCACCACAACAGCCTCTCAAGGCACTTACCCCATCCAGATGTTCACCAGGCATGTCCTTACAAGACTATTCTTATCTTGGATTCCCAATCCTCAAAGAATATCAGTCCTCTTCAACTATTATTATCTTGGATAACCTATCCTATCCTCAAAGAGTTTCGTCCACAAGACTACTCCTATCTTGGATTCCAAATTGTCAAGAAATATCAGTCCCAGATTCTTATCCAATCCTCCATTCTCCCTACCAGTGCCTTCACTAGACTTACAGTTGTTAGTCCTGGCCTAGTGCATGAAGCATGGAGAATGCGGTGTCCCTCATCACTCCCTCTCAAATAGGGAGGTAATTCTCACTCCCTCTAAAATAGGGAGGAGATTCTTATTCCCTCTTAACTAGGGAGACATAACCATAAGCTTCAGTTTGTCTCATTCATCAGCTACTTATTCTTAGGTGGAGAGCTTAATAATAGTTGCAAGGGCTCCTATCTCGTATCACATCATACCTGAGCATTGACCATCCTCTGTGTTAATCATTTTACGAAGCCAAACTCTTTCTCAATCTAACCTTATGACAGGCTTCTTGCCATCAACCTTTTATATCACTTTCCATCAGCCATCATTTGTAGTATCTTTGTCATCAAAAGTATCTTGCCAAACCGATCAATGTTTAGTTAATTATAGCTCCCTTTCTCAATCTGGGGAAAGTGAACTTATTTTAGATCGACGTCGAATCCATCATGTCATCAAGTGATCAACAAACCATCTTGTGACTTCCTATATCAAATTGTTGCCTTTGTTGCCTTTATAGTGTGAAAAATTCTAACTTGAAATTCTACTGCAGTAACTGATTTATTTCTCCTACCTATTTTCCACAATTAGTTATTTACAAAACCCTTCAGTAAACACCAAAATAAATTCTATTGCAATTATCACATAATTACATAAAGAAAAGAACAGTGAAATGCAAGCACAAGAATCAATCACATCAACACATTTGTTTTTGGACAATTGTTCCCGAAAAAACCCAATGAGGGAAAATCGGTGCAACAGATGAGGGTTTATTTATTACTCTTCAGCAAACATCTCTTTATAAGGAATGATTTGCAAAATCATGGAGAAACATTTGTGAACGGTGAAAACACCTAAGATGGTTCTCCTCCAGTCACTGGAGAAATTCTGACATCCTAGAGACCATCCAGCCTCCACTGCGTCACATCTATATCCTCTTCTGCGTGAGGGTTGCGTCCTCTGCTGCGCTGCCTCTCTGTGTTGTCTCTCTGTTGCTTTGTGTCCCTCCTCTATTGTCTCTGACTGCTATTGATACCCTCCTCTTCCTTCACCCTGCAACTCTCCCTCTGAAATTGAACTCTTCTCCTAGAGTATCGACTTCACTCGGGTTACTAAGTATTTTCCCAGTGTATCTCCAACTGACCCACAAGTCTTCATTTATAATTTTCTTGTTGAGATATAAACGGACGTGATCAAATATCCAATCAACAGCTAAGATTAAAACAGACTACATCCTCATCTCTAAAAGCTTCTCACCCATATTTATATTAATTCCCTTTAATTATTTAATTCCCTAAATTTTAACTTAGGAACCATTAAAAATAATTAATAACTTTAATATAAAGCATTCCGAGTGGAATTTCTCCAAACGATTTCTAGGTCTTGGAGATCTCATGTATTCTAGCCCCTCCACAAAATTTCGGAGCTAGAGCACATCCGATGCTACCCAAAAAAATCAACACTCCCTCTTAGCGAGGAATGTACTCCAGCAATACTTCCCACAAGAAGCATCACCCTAATCCACAGCATCATTCCTCTGTGTTGTTGATGCTCGGCCTGCTGCCCTTCTTCTACTGCGCTTCTTTTGCCATTGTATTGTTGTCCATGACACTGCCACTTCCACTGCTGCATTTGTACTACAACTCTCTCTCAAGTGTTGCATTATCTGCTTCTACTGAAACAGATTCTCAATCATCCCCATCTTCTCCCTGAAATAAAAAAACTTTGTTTTCCCTATGGCCTTGGTGAGAATTTCTGCCACCTGTTCTCATGTAGGAGTGTATTGTAAATGTTCTGCTCCCCGCTGGACACAGCCTCTAAAAAAGTGAAACCTGATGCCAATGTGTTTTGACCGATCATGAAAAACTGGATTCTCTAAGAGCTTGATACAACACTAATTAACACACATAATACTGGTCGCTTCCATCTTTCTCCTGAATAGATTCACAAGCAGCTTTCTAATCCATATGGCTTCAAATGAAGTCGTGCTTGCTACCATGTATTCAGCTTTAGCTGATCTCAGTGCTATGGACTTCTATTTCTTGTTGCGCCAGGAGGTTATTCCTGATCCAATACTGAAACAATACCCTAAGGTACTTTCCTGGTCTACTGAACTTCCTGCCCAATCTACATCAGTGAATCCACTTACACCGATGTCATTGCCTCGGATGTACTTCAATCCATGCTCAAATATTCCCCGTATATATATATGAGAACGTGCATGGTTGTTGTACAGTGTGCCCTCTTTGGTTCTACCATGAACTGACTTAGGGTATTGACCGCATAGCAAATGTTTGGCCTGGTGTTGACCAAATACATAAGAGATCCTATGACCTATCTGTACAAGGTGGGGTCTACTTCTTTGTCGTCAAATGCATCAATCCTTTTCCAATTGGTAATCATTCGAATAGCCATGGGTCTACAATCTTGTATCCTAAATCTCTTCAAAATTTCTATAACATATCTCCCTTGTCCAAGGAAGATTTCACCCCTCTGCTGCCAAACTTCCAACCCCAGGAAATAATGCATCAGCCCCAAATCATTCATGTCGAATTATGATGCCAGGTTCTCCTTAAAATCCTTGATGAGCCTAGATGAACGTATCAGAAACAAGTCATCGACATATAATACCAGTATTAGACACTCATTCTCTACTGTCATGTAGTAGAGATTGGGATCTACGTCACTCTTGACAAATCCCATCTTCTGTAAGTAACCATCAATCCGACCATACCAAGCTCTAGGTGCTTGCTTAAGCCCATACAAGGCTTTCTTTAGCCTGCAGACATGAGTTTTCTTCTCATGTGTCTCAAATCTGTCTCCCTGTATGTACACTTCTTCTTCTATCGCCCCATTCAAGAAAGCAATCTTGACATCCATCTGGTGAATCTCCCACCCCATCTGCGCTGCAAGGGATATGACAGATGTGATAGAAGTATACCTGGCTACTGGGTCGAAGATTTCTTTCTAGTCTATTCCTTCCTTTTGAGCATACCCCTTAGCCACGAACCTGGCTTTGTACCTTTCCACGCTGCCATCTGTAGCATACTTGATCTTGTAGATCCATCTCGAACCTACAACTGATTTGTCTTGAGGTCTAGGTACCACTTCCCAGACATCTTTGATAATTATGGAACTGTATTCCTCCACCATAGCATCTACCCATACTTGATGTTGAACTGCCTCCTGAAAGCTAGAGGGTTCCCCAACCTGAGCTACCAAAGCTTGGTATGTGTCTGGTTGTCTACACTACCTTTTCTTGGTTCTAGGAGCTCCAATGAACTCCTCTATGTCCCTTATTATCTATCGTAATTCTCGGCTCGTTCTTCCACTATTAATGGGAGGATCTACTTTCTCCTCCTGCAAATCTTCCTGTGGTGATACTTCTATATTCTTACGCCTTGGAGAAGCGCTAATGCTGGTTTCGGTTGGTCTAAGTGGTTGGACCAATGGATCGTCCTTAGACTGCTTTTCAGAAGGCATTTCTCGAGATTTCCTAAAAGCTCTATCCTCCATGAATTTTACATCCCTTCATAATACGACTTTCCTACTGCCAAGAACGTAGACTCTACATGCCTTAGTATTCTCGCTATATCCCACCAAATATCCTTTTTCCGTCATCTGATCTAACTTCTTTCTCTTTTCTTCGGGTGCATGGCAGTATGCCAAACTCCCAAAGATCCTGAAATGACTCACTTCTGGCTTTCTGCCAATGAATACACTCTCCGATGTAATCTTAGCTAGTGCCCTGTGAGGAATCTTGTTTCGAACATACACAGTTGTGTTGCATGCTTCTGCCCATAAAATTTGGGCATATCCTAATCATACAACATTGCCCTCACTACTTCAACAATAGTTCTGTTTTTCCTCTCTACAACCCCATTCTACTCTGGATTAAATGGAGCGGTCCATTCTCTTTTGATGCTTTCCCTTGCGCAAAACTCAGAGAAGTCTTTATTAATATATTCTCCACCATTGTTTGAATGCAATACTTTTATCCTCCTCCCTATCAGATTCTCAACCAGAGCCTTAAACTCTTTGAATCGATCAAAGACCTCATCCTTGGTCTTTAGAAAGTAGATCCAAGTCTTCCTAGAATGGTCATCAATGAAGGTGACGAACTATTCGGCAACACTAACATCTCTTGTGGACATTGGTCCGCAAAAATCTAAGTGTATTAATCCCAAAACACTCTTTGCCCTATTGTTACTTCTAGAATAAGCCGCTTTGGTGTACTTGCCAAGTACACACCCTCTGCAAACATCATCTTGTTTGGTGCTTAACTCTGGAACTCCTGTGACGATTTTTCTGAGAATTCTTAGAGCCCCATGGTGTAAAGGCCCCATCCTTCTATGCCATAGTTCATTCAAATCTTTTTTATCATTGCTGCCTATCAATGTCATTGGAGATTCTAACTGCAACTTATACAGTTTGTTGCCTCTAACTCCAATTTGGGCCTTCTTCTTCCAACTCGGGTGTTTGACATATACTTTCTTTCCAATGAAGTATACATCAAAGCCCTTGCTTTGTAACTAAGATACGGAGAGCAAGTTCATCCCCAATCCAGGCACATGCAACACATTGGTAGCCTGAAGCCAATCTCCTGCTTCTGTTTGTAAAACTATAGTACCTCTACCAACAGGAGTACATTTAGCCTTCTTTCCCATGGTGATTTGGAAGTTTATCTTTTCATCTTGGTAGCTTGAGAAACATTCTCGTACTCCCGTCATGCGCACAGAAGCCCCACCATCAATATATCAAACCTAAGAGGAAGAAGAACTTGACAAGTGAGCAAATATTTCTTCCAATCTAGAAGTCAACACAGAAATATCATGATCCATCATATCTTTCATGCTTTCCTCTTTCCCGGGAGAACTGCGTGAGCCGCTTTGATTTGTTGCTCCATCGACATCAAGACCACAACTCATTGCAGAATCTCCAACCTTGTTGCCCGATCTCTGCTCTGATACCATGTCAAAATTTCTAACTTGAAATTCTACTACAGTCACTGATTTATTTCTCCTACATATTTTCCACAATAATTTATTTACAAAACCATTCAGTAAACAGCAAAATAAATTCTACTGCAGTAATCACATAATTACATAGAGAAAAGAACAGTGAAATGCAAGCACAAGAATCAATCAAATCAACGCAGTTGTTTTTGGACAATTGTCCCCAGAAAAACCCAAAGCGAAAAAACTGGTGCAGCAGATGAGGGTTTATTTATTATTCTTCAAAAACAATCTCTTTACGAGGAATGATTTGCAAAATCAGGGAGAAACATTTGTGAAAACACCTAAGATGGTTTTCCTCCAGTCACTGGAGAAATTATGACACCCTAGAGACCCTCCAGCCTCCACTGCATCACATATGCGTCCTCTTCTGCGTGAGGATTGCGTCCTCTGTTGCGCTGCCTCTCTGTGTTGTCTCTCTACTGCTTTGTATCCCTCCTTTTTTGTCTCTGACTGCTGTTGATACCCTCCTCTTCCTTCAGCCTACAACTCTCCCTCTGAAATCGAACTCTTCTCCTGGAGTATCGACTTCACTCAGGTTAGTAAGTATTTGCCCAATGTATCTCCAACTGACCAACAAGTCTTCATTTATACTTTTCCTATTGAGATATCAACGGACGTGATCAAATCTCCAATCAACAGTTAAGATTAAAACAGACTTGATCCTCATCTCTAAAAGCTTCTCACCCATATTTATATTAATTCCCTTCAATTATTTAATTCCCTAAATTTTAACTTAGGAACCATTAAAAATAATTAATTATTTTAATATAATGCATTCAAGGTGGAATTTTTCCTAACGATTTCTAGGTCTTAGAGATCTCATGTATTCTAGCCCCTCCACAAAATTTTTCAGAGCTAGAGCACATCGGATGCTACCCAAAAAAATCAACACTCCCTCTTAGTGAGAAATGTACTCTAGCAATACTTCCCACAAGAAGCATCACACTAATCCACGGCATCAGTCCTCTACGTTGTTGATGCTCGGCCTGCTGCCCTTCATCTACTGCGCTTTTTTTGCCACTGTAATGTTGCCCATGACACTGCCACTTCCACTATTGCATTTGTACTACAACTCCCGCTCAAGTGTTGCATTATCTACTTCTACTGAAACGGATTCTCAATCATCCCCATCTTCTCCCTGAAATAAACAAACTTTTTTCTCCCTACGACCTTGGTGAGAATGTCTGCCTCATGTAGGAACCATTAAAAATAATTACTTATTTTAATATAATGCATTCCGGGTGGAATTTCTCCAAACGATTTCTAGGTCTTAGAGATCTCATGTATTCTAGACCCTCCACAAAATTTCGGAGCTAGAGCACATCCGATGCTACCCAAAAAAATCAACACTCCCTCTTAGTGAGGAATGTACTCTAGCAATACTTCCCACAAGAAGAATCACCCTAATCCACGACATCAGTCCTCTACGTTGTTGATGCTCGGCCTGTTGCCCTTCATCTACTGCGCCTTTGTTGCTACTGTATTGTTGCCCATGACACTGCCACTTCCACTACTGCATTTGTGCAACAGCTCACTCTCATGTGTTGCATTATCAACTTCTACTGAAACGGATTCTCAATCATCCCCATCTTCTCCCTGAAATAAACAAACTTAGTTCTCCCTACGACCTTGGTGAGAATGTCCGCCACCTGTTCTCATGTAGGAGTGTACTGCAAATGTTCTGCTCCCCGGTTGACACAGTCTCTAATAAAGTGACACTTGATGCCAATGTGTTTTGACCGATCATGAAAAACCGGATTCTCAAAGAGCTTGATACAACTCTAATTATCACACATAATAATGGAAGCCTCCATCTTTAGCCTGAATAGATTCACAAGCAGCTTTCTAAGCCAATGGCTTCAAACGAATTCGTGCTTGCTACCATGTATTCAGCTTCAGCTGAGCTCAGTGCTACGGACTTCTATTTCGTGTTGCACCAGGAGATTATTCCTGATCCAATACCGAAACAATACCCTAAGGTACTTTCCCAGTCTACTGAACTTCCTGCCCAATCTACATTAGTGAATCCACTTAGTCTGATGTCTTTGCCTCGGATGTACTTCAATCCATGCTCGAATGTTCCCCGTATATATATATATATATATATATATAAGAACGTGCTTGGTTGTTGCACAGTGTGCCCTCTTTGGTTCTACAATGAACTGACTTAGGGTATTGACCGCATAGCAGATGCCTGGCTTGGTGTTGACCAGATACATAAGAGATCCTATAAGCTATCTGTACAAGCTGGGGTCTACTTCTTTGTCGTTAACCGCATCAATATTTTTCCAATTGGTATCATTCGAGTAGCCATGGGTCTACAATCTTGTATCCTAAATCTCTTTAGAATTTTTGTATCATATTTCCCTTGTCCAAGGAAGATTTCATGCCTCTGCTTCCAACCCCAAGAAATAATGCATCAGACCCAAATCCTTCATGTCGAATTACGATCCCAGGTTCTCCTTATAATCCATGATGAGCCTAGATGAACGTATCAGAAACAAGTCATCTACATCTAATACCAGTATTAGACACTCATTCTCTACTGTCATATAGTAGAGATTGGGATCTGTGTCACTCTTAACAAATCCCATCTTCTGTAAGTAACCATCAATCTAACCATTTCAAGCTCTAGGTGCTTGCCTAAGCCCATACAAGGATTTCTTCAGCCTGCATACATGAGTTTTCTTCTCATGTGTCTCAAAGCAGTCTGCCTGTATGTACACTTCTTCTACTATCACCCCATTGAAGAAAGCAATCTTGACATCCATCTGGTGAATCTCCCACACCATCTGCGCTGCAAGGGATATCGCAAATGTGATAGAAGTATACCTGGCTACTGGGTCGACGGTTTCTTCTAGTCTATTCCTTGCTTTTGAGCATACCCCTTAGCCACAAACCTGGCTTTGTACATTTCCACACTGCCATCTGCAACATACTTGATCTTGTAGATCCATCTCGAACATACAACTGATTTGTCTTGAGGTCTAGGTACCACTTCACATACATCTTTGGTCATTATGGAAATGTATGCCTCCACCATAGCATCTACCCATACTTGATTCTCAACTGCCTCCTGAAAACTAGAGGGTTCCCCAACCTGAGCTACCAAAGCTTGGTATGTGTCTGACTGTCTATGCTACCTTTTCTCGGTTCTAGAAGCTCCAATGAACTCCTCCATGTCCCTTATTAACTATCATAATTCTCGGTTCGTTCTTCCACTAGTAGTGGGAGGATCTACTTGCTCCTCCTGCAAATCTTCCTGTGGTGATACTTCTATATTCTTATGCCTTGGAGAAGCGCTAGTGCCGGTTTCGGCTGGTCTAAGTGGTTGGACCAATGGATCGTCCTCAGACTGCTTTTCGGAACGCATTTCTCGAGATTTCCTAAAATCTCTATCCTCCATGAACTTTACATCCCTTCATACTACGACTTTCCTACTGCCAAGAATGTCGACTCTATATGCCTTAGCATTCTCGCTATATCCTACCAGATATCATTTTTCCGCAGTCTGATCCAACTTCTTTCTCTTTTCTTCGAGTGCATGGCAGTATGCCAAACTCCCAAAGATCCTGAAATGACTCACTTATGGCTTTCTACCAGTGAATACACTCTCCGATGTAATCTTATCTAGTACCCTGTGAGGAATCTTGTTTTGAACATACACAGTTGTGTTGCATGCTTCTGCCCATAAAAATTTGGGCATATCCTAATCATACAACCTGTTTTTCCTCTCTACAACCCCATTCTACTCTGGATTAAATGGAGCGGTCCATTCTCTTTTGATGCTTTCCCCTGCGCAGAACTCAGAGAAGTCATTATCAATATATTCTCCACCATTGTCTGAACGCAATACTTTTATCCTCTTCCCTGACAGATTCTCAACCAGAGCCTTAAACTCTTTGAATCAATCAAAGACCTCATCATTGGTCTTTAGAAAGTAGATCCAAGTCTTCCTGGAATGATCATCAATGAAGGTGACGAAGTATTCGGCAACACTAACATCTCTTGTGGAAATTGGTTTGCAGAAATCTGAGTATTAATCCCAAAACACTCTTTTCCCTATTGTTACTTTTGGAATAAGCCGCTTTGGCGTACTTGCGAAGTACACACCCTCTGCAAACATCATCTTGTTTGGTGCTTAACTCTGGAACTCCTGTGACGATTTCTCTAAGAATTCTTAGAGCCCCATGGTGTAAAGGCCCCATCCTTCTATGCCATAGTTCATTCAAATCTTTTTTATCATTGCTACCTATCAGTGCCATTGGAGATTCTAACTGCAACTTATATAGTTTGTTGCTTCTAACTCCAATTTGGGCCTTCTTCTTCCAACTCGGGTGTTTGACATATACTTTCTTTCCAAAGAAGTATACATCATAGTCCTTGCTTTGTAACTGAGATACAAAGAGCAAGTTCATCCCCAATCCAGGCACATCCAGCGCATTGGTAGCCTGAAGCCAATCTCCTGCTTCTGTTTGAAAAACTACAATACTTCTTCCAACAGGTGTACATTTAGCCTTATTTCCCATGGTGATTTGGAAGTTCATATGTTCGTCTTGGTAGCTCAAGAAACATTCTCGTATTCCCGTCATGTGCGCAGAAGCCCCACCATCAATATACCAAACCTCAAAGGAAGAAGAGCTTTACAAGCGAGCGACTTCTTCTTCCAATCTGGAAGTCAACACAGAAATGTCGTGATCCATTGTATCTTTCATGCTTTCCTCTTTCCCAGGAGAACTGTGTGAGCCCCTTTGATTTGTTGCTCTAGCAGCATCAAGACCACAACTCATTGCAGAATCTCCAACCTTGTCGCCCGATCTCTGCTCTGATACCATGTCAAAATTTCTAACTTGAAATTCTACTGCAGTAACTGATTTATTTCTCCTACTTATTTTCCACAATTAGTTATTTACAAAACCCTTTAGTAAACACCAAAATAAATTCTATTGCAGTTATCACATAATTACATAAAGAAAAGAACAGTGAAATGCAAGCACAAGAATCAATCACATCAACACAGTTGTTTTTGGACAAATGTTCCCAGAAAAGCCCAATGAGGGAAAATCGGTGCAACAGATGAGGGTTTATTTATTATTCTTCAGCAACAATCTCTTTATAAGGAATGATTTGCAAAATCATGAAGAAACATTTGTGAAAACACCTGAGATGGTTTTCCTCGAGTCACTGGAGAAATCCTGACACCCTAGAGACCATCCAGCCTCCACTGCGTCACATCTGCGTACTCTTCTACATGAGGGTTGCGTCCTCTGCTGCGCTACCTCTCTGTGTTGTCTCTTTGCTACTTTGTGTCCCTCCTTTATTGTCTCTAACTACTGTTGATACCCTCCTCTTCCTTCACCCTGCAACTCTCCCTCTGGAATCGAACTCTTCTCCTGGAGTATCGACTTCACTCAGGTTACTAGGTATTTGCCCAGTGTAACTCCAACGGACCCACAAGTCTTCATTTATACTTTTCCTGTTGAGATATCGATGGACGTGATCAAAACTCCAATCAATAGCTAAGATTAAAACAGACTTGATCCTCATCTCTAAAAGCTTCTCACCCATATTTATATTAAATCCTTTTAATTATTTAATTCCCTAAATTTTAACTTAGGAACCATTAAAAATAATTAATTATTTTAATATAATACATTCCGGGTGGAATTTCTCCAAACGATTTCTAGGACTTGGAGATCTCATGTATTCTAGCCACTCCACAAAATTTCGGAGCTAGAGCAAATCCGATGCTACCCAAAAAAATAATAACTCCCTCTTAGCGAGGAATGTACTCTAGCAATACTTCCCACAAGATGCATCACCCTAAACCACGGCATCGGTCCTCAGCGTTGTTGATGCTCGGCCTACTGCCCTTCATCTACTGCGTTTTTGTTGCCACTGTATTGTTGCCCATGACACTGCCACTTCCACTGCTGCATTTGTACTATAGCTGTCTCTCAAGTTTTGCATTATCTGCTTCTACTGAAACGGATTCTCAATCATCCCCATCTTCTCCCTGAAATAAACAAACTTTGTCCTCCCTACGGCCTTGGTGAGAATGTCTGCCACCTGTTCTCATGTAGGAGTGTACTGTAAATGTTCTGCTCCCCGCTGGACACAGTCTCTAATAAATAAAGTGACACCTGATGCCAATGTGTTTTGACCGATCATGAAAAACCGGATTATCAGAGAGCTTGATACAACTCTAATTATCGCACATAATAATGGTCGCTTCCATATTTCTCCTGAATAGATTCCACAAGCAACTTTCTAAGCCATATGGCTTCAAACGAGGTCATGCTTACTACCATGTATTCAGCTTCAGCTAAGCTCAGTGCTACGGACTTCTATTTCTGGTTGCGCCAGGAGGTTATTCTTGATCCAATACTGAAACAATACCCTGAGGTATTTTCCCAGTCTACTGAACTTCCTGCCCAATTTACGTTAGTGAATCCACTTAGTCTGATGTCATTCCCACAGATGTACTTCAATCCATGCTCGAATGTTCCCCGTATATATATATGAGAACGTGCTTGGTTGTTGCATAGTGTGCCCTCTTTGGTTCTACCATGAACTGACTTAGGGTATTGACCGCGTAGCAGATGTCTGGCATGGTGTTGACCAAATACATAAGAGATCCTATGAGCTATCTGTACAAGGTGGGGTCTACTTCTTTGTCGTCAAACGCATCAATCTTTTTAAAATTGGTAATCATTCAAGTAGCCATGCATCTACAATCTTGTATCCTAAATCTCTTCAGAATTTCTGTAGCATATCTCCCTTGTCCAATGAAGATTTCACCCCTCTGCTAACAAACTTCCAACCCCACGAAATAATGCATCAACCCCAAATGATTCATGTCGAATTATGATGCCAAGTTCTCCTTACAATCCTTGATGAGCCTAGATGAACGTATCAGAAACAAGTCATCTACATATAATACGAGTATTAGACACTCATTCTCTACTGTCATCTAGTATAGATTGGGATCTATGTCACTCTTGACAAATCCCATCTTTTGTAAGTAACCATCAATCCGACCATACCAAGCACTAGGTGCTTGCTTAAGCCCATACAAGGCTTTCTTCAGCCTGCATACATGAGTTTTCTTCTCATGTGTCTCCAAGCAGTCTCCCTGTATGTACACTTCTTCTTCTATCACCCCATTCAAGAAAGCAATCTTAACATCCATCTGGTGAATCTCCCACCCCATCTGCGCTGCAAGGGATATCACGGAAGTGATAGAAGTATACCTGGCCACTGGGTCAAAGGTTTCTTCGTAGTCTATTCCTTCCTTTTGAGCATAATCCTTAACCACGAACCTGGCTTTGTACATTTCCATCCTGCCATCTGCAGCATACTTGATCTTGTAGATCCATCTCGAACCTACAACTGATTTGTCTTGAGGTCTAGGTACCACTTCCCAGACATCTTTGGTCATTATGGAACTGTATTCCTCCACCATAGCATCTACCCATACTTGATGCTGAATTGCCTCCTGAAAACTAGAGGGTTCCCCAACCTGAGCTACCAAAGCTTGGTATGTGTCTGGTTGTCTACGCTACCTTTTCTCGGTTCTAAGAGCTCCAATGAACTCCTTTATGTCCCTTATTATCTGTCGTAATTCTCGACTCGTTCTTCCACTAGTAGTGGGACGATCTACTTGCTCCTCCTACAAATATTCTTGTGGTGATACTTCTATATTCTTATGGCTTGGAGAAGCGCTAGTGCCGGTTTCAGCCAGTCTAAGTGGTTGGACCAATGGATCGTGCTCAGACTGCTTTTCAAAAGGCATTTCTCGAGATTTCCTAAAAGCTCTATCCTCCATGAACTTTACATCTCTTCATACTATGACTTTCCTACTGCCAAGAATGTAGAATCTATATGCCTTAGCATTCTCGCTATATCCCACAAGATATCCTTTTTTCGCGGTCTGATCCAACTACTTTCTCTTTTCTTCGGGTGCATGGCAGTATGCCAAACTCCCGAAGATCCTGAAATGACTCACTTTTGGCTTTCTGCCAGTGAATACACTCTCTGATGTAATCTTACCTAGTGTCCTATGAGGACTCTTGTTTCAAACATAAACAGTTGTGTTGCATGCTTCTGCCCATAAAAATTTGGGCATATCCTAATCATACAACATTGCCCTCACTACTTCAACAATAGTTATGTTTTTCCTCTCTACAACCTCATTCTACTCTGGATTAAATGGAGCAGTCCATTCTCTTTTGATGCTTTCCCTTGCGCAGAACTAAGAGAAGTCTTTATCAATATATTCTCGACCATTGTCTGAACGCAATACTCTTATCCTCTTCCCTGTCAGATTCTCAACCGGAGCCTTAAACTCTTTGAATCGATCAAAGACCTCATCCTTGGTCTTTAGAAAGTAGATCCAAGTCTTCCTGGAATGGTCATCAATGAAGGTGACGAAGTATTCGGCAACACTAGCATCTCTTCTGGACATTGGTCCACAGAAATCTAAGTGTATTAATCCCAAAACACGCTTTGCCCTATTGTTACTTTTGGAATAAGCCGCTTTGGTGTACTTTCCAAGTACGCACCCTCTGCAAACATCATCTTGTTTGGTGCTTAACTCTGGAACTCCTGTGACGATTTCTCTGAGAATTCTTAAAGCCCCATGGTGTAAAGTCCCCATCCTTCTATGCCATAGTTCATTCAAATCTTTTTTATCATTGCTACCTATCAGTGCCCTTGGAGATTCTAACTGCAACTTATACAGTCTGTTGCTTCTAACTCCAATTTGGGCTTCTTCTTCCATCTTGGGTGTTTGACATATACTTTCTTTCCAATGAAGTATACATCATAGCACTTGCTTTGTAACTAAGATACAAAGAGCAAGTTCATCCCCAATCCAGGCACATGCAGCAAATTGGTAGCCCGAAGCCAATCTCTTGCTTTTGTTTGACAAACTATAGTACCTCTTCTAACAGGAGTACATTTAGCGTTATTTCCCATGGTGATTTGGAAGTTCATCTTTTCGTCTTGGTAGCTCGAGAAACATTCTCATATTCCTGTCATGTGCGCAGAAGCCCCACCATCAATATACCAAACCTCAGAGGAAGAAGAGCTTAACAAGCGAGTGACTTCTTCTTCCAATCTGGAAGTCAACACAGAAATGTCGTGATCCATCGTATCTTTCATGCTTTCCTCTTTCCCAGGAGAACTGTGTGAGCCCCTTTGATTTGTTGCTCCTGCAGCATCAAGACCACAACTCAATGCAGAATCTCCAACCTTGTTGCCCGATCTCTGCTTTGATACCATGTCAAAATTTCTAACTTGAAATTCTACTGTAGTAACTGATTTATTTCTCCTACATATTTTCCACAATTATTTATTTACAAAACCATTCAGTAAACAGCAAAATAAATTCTACTGCAGTTATCACATAATTACATAGAGAAAAGAACAGTGATATGCAAGCGCAAGAATCAATCACATCAACACTGTTGTTTTTGGATAATTGTCCCCAGAAAAACCCGAAGCGAAAAAACTGGTGCAACAGATTAGGGTTTATTTATTATTCTTCAGCAACAATCTCTTTACAAGGAATGATTTGCAGAATCATGGAGAAACATTTGTGAAAACACCTGAGATGGTTTTCCTCCAGTCACTGGAGAAATTATGACACCCTAGAGACCCTCCAACCTCCACTGCTTCACATATGCGTCCTTTGTTGCGTTGTCCCTCTGTGTTATCTCTTTATTGCTCTGTGTCCCTCCTCCTCTATCTCTGACTGTTGTTGATACCCTCCTCTTCCTTCACCCTACAACTCTCCCTTTGAAATCGAACTCTTCGCCTGGAGTATCAACTTCCCTCGGGTTACTAAGTATTTACCCATTGTATCTCCAACTGACCCACAAGTCTTCATTTATACTTTTCTTGTTGAGATATCAACGATCGTGATCAAATCTCTAATCAATGGCTAAAGATTAAAACATACTTGATCCTCGTCTCTTCAAAGCTTCTCACCCATATTTATATTAATTCCCTTTAATTATTTTAATTCCCTAAGTTTTAACTTAGGAACCTTTAAAAATAATTAATTATTTTAATATACTGCATTCTGAGTGAAATTTCTCCAAACAATTTCTAGGTCTTGGAGATCTCATTTGTTCTAGCCCCTCCACAAAATTTCAGAGCTATAGCACAACCGATCCTACCAAAAAAATCAACATATAGTGTACACATTTATGCCATATACTCTTTACGAAAATCATACCATATCCAATCATCTATTCTCAACATCAGAATTGTTAAACCAAGTGAAGCTACTTCAAATTTCAAACTATAGGTTTCTTTAGCCACTTCATGCTTCTAGCTCCCTCTGAGGTTGTCATTACTATTTTTCTCATGTTCTTCAAGGGACCAAATCGGATGTTGATCAACATCACCATGTGTCCTTTCCCACCCGTCTTGCTACTATATATCGAATAACCATATGGAAGAGTCATGACTCTTCTAACCAGGACATACCATGCTTCCAATTATATCTCTACATCCATCTCCTCCTTTAATACTTTATGAAGATATAAGTCTTTCTTTCTAATGAATACCCTTTTCCAAAGATATGCATACCTCTTCCTTTTATACAGCCATCTAACTAACTCCCTTTTGAGCAAATTGTTTCTTTCTTTGAAGATGATATCTAAAACGAGATTCCTTCTCTAAGATGAGAAATGCTCCAATTATTCCTTCATGTTTCTTTTTGACTATCTTCATACTTTCAAACTTCTATATTGCTTTAAATACTGCCTCCATGATCTTCTAGCGGAATATACTCCTACCATGTTACTTTGATAAACTGAAGAAACTTTTATAATGATGGTTTTGTTACTGTCAAGAATCCTTGTGATCCTTTCCTGCTAAATGACTACTATATCAACATGATGTTATGTAGTTGTTGAATGAATTGTGAAGTGCTAGATGGTCCAAATTCTTCTATCCTTACCTTGCTAGCTGACTGCTTCCAGTGAAATGCAACTAACTATGTAGACTATAATTCTTCCAATGTTATATGCTTCTTTCCATGATACCATACATTGTAAAAATCCAAGATTCTTCTATAAATGTAACTGCATTTGCTACTCTAATTGCCACATTCTAATGAAAGAGAAAACAAACTAGTAGTAGACCTAGTAGTGGTAGAGTTCTTCAATAATAGAGATCCTTATGATCTTCATTCCTTGGTTTCTTTTTAGGTTCTTCATTTTCTTGAGCAATGTGAACTACACTACTTTCCTTCCTCTTATTGTCCTTCCTATTTTGGGGATCCTTGGGACAATCCCTTCTAAAGTGTCCATATTCATCGCACCCAAAGCATTGTACTTTGGACATGTCTTGTCTTCCATTTGGTTGATTGTTGTTGTTGTTGTTGTTGTATTTGACAAGAATCAAATTTTCCAAATTTTCCAAACGTCTTCTTTGATTTAGCAGCAAAAGCTTAAGACTTTTCATTATTGCGTCCAGTGTCATCTTTGGCTTTCAATCTAGTTTCTTCTAGAATACACAAAGTCCATAGCTCATCGATGTTTGGAATGTCCTTTCTTGAATAGATGCTAGTCACAAAACTACTCCATTCTGAAGGTAAAGCATTGAGTACACAAGTAGTAAATTCTGAATCGAAAATGACTTCTCTAAGCTGTTGTAGTTGATCTTTCAACTGTGAGAATTTTTATCAAATATGAGGCCAAAGCTTCATCTTTTGATAACCTTGTTTTGTAAAGTTGATTCCTTAAATATATTTTTTGACCTATGGTACTGACTGCATATAGTTTTACCAATTTGTTATAGATAGCTTTAGATGTACCCAAATCTACAACAAAGGGGATAAGATGATCTTTGATGGACTCAATAAGAATTCTTTGAGCCCTAACTTCTCCTTTATTGTACTTGGACAATTCTTGAGTCTTATCCTTATCTGGTTTTGTAGCTTTGCCTTGAACATGATCTATGACTTCATTTTCTATGAGCACCAAACCAATTATCATCATCCATGCTTGAAAGTTTGATGACCCGTCGAATTTGTTGCATTCCTTACAAAATGAAGTCAATTGATTTGAAGATTGAGACATAGAGAGTAATGTAGTACTAACTTGTCAAGGGAGTGAAATGCTAGAGATGATGTCTTCAAGTATCTTGATGCTTCCAAGAATTTTGAAGATTCGAAGAGTCTTAAAAGATGTCCTTGAATGATGACTTCTACGATGGTTGGTACAATAGTAACTTCAAATGGCTTCAATGATGAATGATGTTGCGAAGAATCTAGACGTTTCTTAAGTGATGACTTCTATGAATAATGATCAAAGAGATTCCAAGAGAGGGAGATTGGTAAGATGATGATCTTCTTCAAACTGATGATGAGTAACCAATAGCCTTTAATGATAGAGAGAGATGGATAGTTGATGTAGTGGTCTTCCTTAAGGATGAATGATGTTCTTTGAATCTTCTTCCTTATGCCCTTCCTTATACCCTTTGCAAATGATGTCCTCCAAAGTAACTTGGATGATTACTGTACAAATGTCTCTCACTTATGCCAACAAGAGTGATCTTCAAGTTGCCTTCTCCTTACCTTAGCTCTAATACCATGTTGAGAAATCACTAGGGCAGCAAACTAGGGTTGATCTCTCTTCCTTGATAATTTCTTGTGAATATGTGTTGACTTCTTATTATTAAGTTATGATCTTCTTCATCAAACAATTACCAAAACATAAACCATGAAAATCACAAAAGACAATGAACACAAGATATAGGCTCCAAGCCAAGGCAAAACCCCACAAGGGGGAAAACCTAAACAACTTCTCTTCTTATAGAATCAGATCAAAGTGAAACATTCAAGACCCAAAAACCAAGACCAAGACCATCCACAAGACCCAAGTCAGCGCTCCTTCAAGCCTTCCTCAACCAAGTCAAGTGCAATCAAGTTAACGAAGGTCAAAGCTTCTTCCAATCAGAATTTCAGACTTGTAACTTCACAGAGTTGCCCCAGCCCCCAACACCTTTGCAGAAACGGAATTTCGGCACTGTAGCTTGTATATTTGCCCCAGTATTTCGCACATGTGAACAAAGATAGACAAAAGTTTGACTTTTCTTCCTTCTAGACCTTCACACTCGCTCCTTTGACTCTTGCTTTTTCTTCTTTAATTTTCACTTGACTTCTTTCTCTTTCTTGCATACAAATCGAAGTTGCCAAGTGGTGACCAAATGAGGTTGAACTGCTCTCTCTATATAAACACATCTAAGAGGTCGAATTGTCCTTTCCAACCCCAACTTGTTCAGGCAGGGTTGACTTCGACTTCTTGATAACAAAATGACTGTTTTGATTCAAATAATTTTTTTTTCCTTTTTATTTCAAAGGTCCAAATGGGACTTGACTCCAGTACAATAGATTGACTCATGACAAATATTCTTTTGACTCAATAAACCCTAGAAGCATGAAGAACATGCTTGACTAATGAAATAATAATAATAATAAATTCATTTTCTTCTTTTGCTTTTTTTTTCATGAAATACAAGATGATACAAGAACAATGATAAGTATGAAGACCAAACCTAGTTACATTTTCCAACATCGTTTGTCTCAAAATAAGCTCGCATGAACAGAAGAGTGATCGAAGAATTTCCTTTTGGAGGAGGTTGAAACCTTTATTTATATTGTTTTAGGCGGTTGAATGGGTGCCTCTATGAGTTGGGCCAACTTGAACAACTGGAGGGGCCGACTTGATATTTTAGAGCCAAAATTTCAATTTTATACATTCATAATTCCCTCTCTTTTGAGGCCGACATGAAAAACATGCCTTAGGTATATTTGAAGGGCTAAAGGATTAATTATGAAGACCAACCAATGCTAAGAAATTCAACAATTAAAATATGTAGATATTGTGGTTTCAAAAGCCGAAATTGACTATCTAGATGTAAAGCTCTCGAAAAAATGGGCTTGTTTAAAAAAGACAACACTAAAAACAATCTTTACATATGAAATTTATGCCCTTTTTGAAAAAAGGCATTAACAGTAACAAAGAGCCACATAGCAAGTAGAAGTTGGATCACATGGTCATAGATGTTGGTCAAAAAAAAATTATTTTCTCTTGCTACTATTACCTATAAGCTCACTTTTACAAATAAAATACTTTATGAAGAAGCCCACTTTTATAAAACAAGTGAGAATCACTTTTAGAATAAAGTATTTTATAAATGAAAGTTGCACGCAAGAAAAAATAACTTAAAAAAAAAAAAATTAAAGTTATTTTATAGTGATTCACTTTTATATAGCAGTTACTTTACAAGAAAGTTATGAAATAACTTAAGTTTGCATGAACTTTTTCAAAAAGTGAATTAAAAAGATATTTGAACTCAAGACCTTTAATAAATAAAGTAACTTTTAACCTAAGTCACTGCGTTCGTGTTCGTGTTCGAGGTCGGCGACTTTGAAGTTCGAAACTTTAAATTTTGCCTATAAAATTTGGCACTAAGTTTGACATACTAGAAATTTAAATACACACACACACACATATATATATAATCATTATTTTTTTATACCATAGTTTATTAGAAGTTTTGGTTCTTTTTGTACATATTTTGGTCAATTTTGCTCCAAGTATAACAATAATTCATTGGAATTGTAAGTTTAAATTAAGTAATTGCACAATCCAAATGTCTTCACAATTTTTGAGAATATTAAATACATTTATATATTCAAAAAATCAGTTTAAATAATATAAAAAATCATCAATGAATTTCAATTAACAAGAAAAAAAAGAATTTAAGCTACTATTTAAATAATATAATTTATAAATTTTTATAAAAATAAAATTAAAAAATTATTAATTTATATAAAAACATTAAAAATATGAATAATTAATATTAAAGTGAAAGTGTGATTTCAACTATCCATTTCTTATTCCTAAACTTTTAATAGTAAATAACCCCCAACCAACGAGTTTGACTCTTTTATCCTAACATAACTTCTTTAAAATTGTTGGCTTTCAATAAATTAAATTTATTACTAAAACATTTTTAGATTTCGACTTTGATGTTTGTCAAATTTAGCCAAAATTACACCCCCTTTTGAGTCTCCATCTCAACTACTTCTCCATGCCCGTTGTTGTGCGGTCGTGCCTGTGGGCTAAGCATTTGTTATTGCCCATGTTATATCGATATCACTGTGAAAAATCCATAAACTCTAGGAGAGAGTTGTGTAGAATTGTCAAGACATAGGGTTCGAGAGTAGAGTGTGGTTAGGCAGCAGGGGCCGAGACTCGAGAGTGCGTGCAATGTGAGGCTCTGAGTGTGACTGCAATGTAGATTTAGCTTTAATTTTTTATTTTACTACTAAGATAACCATAATAGAAGTTGAATTTAATCAAATTTATGGCAATTTTTTTAATTTTATTTGTGTTCGCCTTCGTGTTCAAGTTCGGCTCCAGCTCAGGTTCGAGTCTGTCTTCATGTTTGGCGAACTGAAACGAATAAATTTGACACGCTTTCAAGTTCGACGAACTTCGAATCTGTAAGATTTTGTTCACCGAACCTAGTGACTTAGCTTTTAGCCAAGTGAGCTAGTGCAAAAGACATAACAATAGTAGTGAAGTAGGGTGTGGAAGTTCTTGCTATTCTTGTTGTTCTTGGAACTCTACCTTGAATTTTGTGCTTGCTAGAAAAAATGTGCTCATCCAAAAACAAACAACAGTTTGGAAAAAAATTCCAAAACTCAAAAACTATGTGGTTAGATCTTGGTTAGCTTACCCAAGAAACGCAAGTTTTCCCGTTGATTCTGATATGTCAAGATTGCAAAAAGTGCACAACAAAGCATACGCAATCAAGAAAACACTTCCTACTATATTTCTGATTTATCGAGATCACACAGAGTGTTGGGCAAAAGAGCATACAGAGACCAGAAAGTGTAGCAAATTGGGAACATAAATAAAAAATTAAGATATGAACTCTATAAAAGAAAAATAATATAAAAGGGTCTATTTGGATTGTTTACCTCTAGATATGATGAAAAATGTTTTATCTTGGGCAAACACACTTTTTCGAATGAAACAAAAGGTGTTCTTAGCTGAAAACAAAGTTTCGGATGCAAAGGAATAGTCCATTTAGGCCAAAACGGTACAATAATAACAGATCTCATAAAGGCCATAACATGAGCTTCAAGCTCTCAATTACCAATGGGAGGAATTCTTCAACTGAGCTCTAATATCATGTTCAAGTAAATAGGGTATTCTATATAGGATGAACACCATCAATAACCACTCACACAACCAGATCAAAGATCACAATGTCAGTGTTTTTACATGGTTAAAACCCTCAAGAGGGAAACAACCCATGGGCACAACCAACGCAGCCACTTGAGGCAATTTAATTAATGCAAAAGAAAAATATTTTACATAAGAGAATTCTCACAATCTCCATGCTCTTTAAAAAGACATCATGGACCAATCAAGTGTTAATCCACGGATCAATAGTCATTAGTATCGAGGAGAATGTGAGTCATCAGATCACTCTATCTCTAGAACATATCGTGACCGTTGGATTACAATGAAACTACTGCTTACTAAAGAAAAACATTTTTATCTAATAGACACATTAGACCAAGTTGAGCTTAACTATCTTATAAGTGCCTAAATATCCTAACATGCCTTGTTTATTTTTGTTGGGATTCTGGTTTGCAAGCAACACACAAACATTTGAGAATGAACATGTCGCTACTTTCCAAGTCTTTCAGAAGATAGATCCTTGTTGCCATAGTGCATAACACTGGTCAAACAAGCAATCCCTTGTCAAGTGGGCTAACTCTTTATTGACAGATCCCAATGATGGGGTTTCTTTGATGGACCCAAGCAGGGACAGAGAGAGTTCAACAGTGCTCAAGGTCTTCATTTTATTTCACCATCTTGAAGTTGAAAGTTTAAAGTGGGCCTAGGAAAGGCTCAAATAATTATGCAAAACCTGTGGCATTTAGGATTCTGATCAAATGTTCTTTGGAAAGGGAGGTGAAGTATATTCAGATCTTTAGTGATTCGTCCTTGGTAATTAATTGCATGCAGGGGTCCTCACAGATATACAATGTGCAGCTTCAACCAATTGCATATCAGCTTGTGAAGGTGTCTCAATGATCCAAGTGGATATCAGTGGCCACCCACCTCTTCCATTTGGACCCACACCATCGATTCTTGCAACTTTTCACATTCAACACAACTTACTAATTTTAGCAGGTTTTCGGGTCATGCACTCCCAGAGCCGTTTTGGGGCCTTAATGATCCAGGTGGATATTGGTGGCCACCCACCTATTCCATTTGAAACCCCACCATCAATTCTTTCAGTTTTTAAGTTGCAACACAACTTACTATTTTTCGCAGTTTTTCGAGTCTTGAACTTCCAGAGTTGTTTTAAGGCCCTAAACGATGATTTTTGGGAAAACCGGGAGCAACATGGGTCCATGGACAAATGTCGCTCACATCGAAAGTTGTACTCCTCAGATAGATCTTTCTAACGAGGTATGATACGCGTCAAACGGAGATCGTATGTCGAAGTTACGTCCCCGAGAAGTTGAAATGCCAATTTACCCAAACAGGCCCATAGTTTTGGCGCTTCATCTCTTAGGGTTAGGTTTTTGGACGTTTAGAGTTCTCTATTGTTTCTCAATAATAAATAGGCCCTCGAGCCTCATTGTAACACAGTTCAGAGGTTTGTAGCCGCCACATCTCTTCTTAGAGATATGCTACCAACACCCTAGCCATTTTTATTTCCATTATGTTTGTAAGCATCTTTCAGTCATTTGATTTAAATAAAATGAAGTATTGTTTCCACTGCATCTATGTGTTTATGTCTATTTCTATATTTTATTGTGTTCCTGCATAAATCCGGATCAGTGGTATCAGAGCGGTCTACTCTTTCTCTATTTTTTTTTATCATCCCCAACACGGTCAGGGTATAAGGAGTTAGGGCTCAATCTAGTTGAACCCTTGCAAGATCAGCCTCGCAAACCCCGACGACCTCCCATGGCAGAAGAAAAGAAAGACGAGGAAGCAGGAGATCCTATCAAAATATTGCTCGAGGCCCTAGAGAAACAAAGGAACACGATGATGGATAACTTTGCTCAGATCCTTCAACGACTGCCCACCTACGGCGCATCTGCATCCAACAGCCACTCTGGAGGTGCCAATCCCTTCGAGGTACAGGTAAACTTTGACATTCTTGTATTTGAAGGCCGGACAGATGCAGACATCGTAGATAGATGGTTAAATTTGCTGGAAGGGTATTTCTCGGTCCATGATTTCTCCGACCGAGAAAAGATTATTTTTGCATTCCTCAAAGCCGCTCCCCATGTCAAAGACTGGTGGGAAACCTACTATGAGCAAGAGGATGAAGGGGAACCCACTCTGTTCTCTGCCACACCCACTTGGAATTCATTCCGAGATGGCATCAAGGAACAATATTACCCCGTGGGGAGCTATGAGGACAAATACATCCAATGGACCAGGTTGTGGTAGCAAACGGATCAAGATGTGCACGAACTAATGAATTTGTTCCATACCCTGCGCACAAAGTTGGGTATTAAAGATTCAAAGAGACATTTGGTGCTCAAGTACCGGGGTCGTCTACACAAACACATTCAGGAGGAAGTGGAGTTGCTCGACGTTACATCGCTTGGCACGGCATATCGCTATGCCGCCAAGATCGAGCAGAAATTTAAGTAGAAGAAGCGAGACTTTGGATCTGCGAATCCGAAGCCAGGGAAAGGTGCCCCCGAACCGCAGAACAAGGGGAAAGCCCAAAGCAGGGCGACTCGGAACAACACTACAAATCCAAAGAAGGACATGGGGAGGTGGTGTGAATTTCATAATAGCCCCACACATAGCACAAACGAGTGTCAGGCCAAACAGTCGTTGGTGGCTGAACTAAAGGCACTCGAATCAGATGCATTTTTTGGGAAAGGGAAGAAAATCATTGATGTGAATCCCAGTGCTATTGTTGCCACCACCAAGATCCAGAGGGAGGATCCCGAGGATCCAGAGGAGGGGGAGCGCCTCTTCCATTCACAGATGTGGGTGAAGGGTTCTCCACTACAATTCCTTGTTGATAGCGGAAGCCAAAAGAACCTCATTTCAGCAGAGGTCATGAAGCGGCTCGGCCTACCAACCATAGCACACCCGCAGTCGTATACCATCGGATGGCTTCACCCAAGGAGAGATATCTGCATCCACCAACAGTGCCGCCTTCCATACAGCATCAACCCATTCATGGATGAGGTATTATGTGATGTTGCTCCTCTTGATGTAGCTGATGTATTATTGGGCCAACCATACTTGTGGAGGCGACATGATGTGTATGAATCTAGGCCTCGTGCTGTTATTATTACTTTGGGAAATAACTTGTACAGGATACCGGAGGTGGTACCGCCTCCTGTCATCTCTTTGACTACTGCAAAACAACGCAGTAAGATTGTTTCCCAAACTAGGAAATTTATTTTCCTTACAACTCGCTCACAGGGAAAGAAGAATATTGTGGCCACAACCTCGAAACAGGGCTCCCTTGCACGGCTGCAATAAATGGAAAAATTCATGGACGAATACAAGGACATTTTCTCCTCACTCACAGAGGTTCCTCTACACTGTCAGGACAAGCACTCCATTGATCTGACCCCCGACGCACCGCTGCCTGATGTTTCCATACCTCCTGCAACTACACATACAAAATCCACACATGTGCTATCTAAGGATGATAAAGAAACCAAAATTACTAAGCGCATCCAGCATGTCCGCCAGCAGGTCCATGACATCTTTGACAAATCTAATACCCAATTCAACAGAATTTGCCTCATCTCATAAGGGATCTCAATGCAATGGGGACCATTGCTTCCTAAGGAGGGAGGAATGATCCAGGTGGATATCAGTGGTCACCCACCTATTCCATTTGGACCCACACCATCAATTCTTGTAGTTTTTACATTCAGCACAACTTACTATTTTTAGCAGGTTTTCGGGTCCTGCACTCCCAGAGCCGTTTTGGGGCCTTAATGGTCCAGGTGGATATTGGTGGCCACCCACCTATTCCATTTGAACCCCCACCATCAGTTCTTTCAATTTTTAAGTTGCAGCACAACTTACTATTTTTTAGCAGTTTTTCGAGTCCTGAACTTCCGGAGCTATTTTGAGGCCCTAAACGATCATTTTTGGGAAAACCAGGAGCAACATGGGACCATGAACTGATGTTGCTCACATCGAAAGTTGTACTCCTCGGATAAATCTTTATAACAAGGTATGATACGCGTCAAACGGAGATCGTATGCCGAAGTTACATCCCCGGGAAGTTGAAATGCCAATTTACCCAAACAGGGCCCATAGTTTTGGCTCTTCATCTCCTAGGGTTAGGTTTTTGGACATTTAGAGTTCTCCATTGTTTCTCAATAATAAATAGGCCTTCGAGCCTTATTGTAACACAATTCAGAGGTCTGTAGCTGCCACATCTCTTCTCAGAGATACGCTACCAGCACCCTAGCTATTTTTATTTCCATTATGTCTGTAAACATATTTCAGTCATTTGATTTAAATAAAATGAAGTAATGTTTCCGTTGCATCTCTGTGTTAATGCCTATTTCTATATTTTATTGCGTTCTTGCATAAATCCAGATCACTCAGGCATTCGAAGAGGTCACCTTCACACACATGCATAGGGAGTATAATAGGAAACTGATAGAATCTAGACTGTCCAAGGACGGTCAAAATCTTGCAAAGGACTCTATGGTACTCAAAAAAATAAGGGATGGAATCCCTATTTCTTCATTACGCAGTTTATGATTTCTATTAATCTGTGCTTTGGCACTGTTGCAGTCTTCAACATCTAATATTTTCTTCATACATTTAATTTTGCTTAGGAGGTTTAAGGACATATCTTTAGACTCTTGCACTGATGGTACGTAGTTATGGTGCTGGCACACAGTTTTAGATGAACAGTTAGAGGACTGTCGTTTTGATTTTTTTGATTCACTGTTAAGAGCTGCACCAAGGGAGGATAATTGGCACTCAGATTTATTTCCGAATACAGTCATGAAGTTTCTGTTTTTTTCATTGCGCAATATGCACCTGAGAATTGTGATTTGAGTTCTTAGCATGAATAGAAATTGCACCTTTTCCTTGGGAAAAGAAAAAAAAAGTGCAACTATTCCCTTATTTACAGCCCAACCAAATAAGTCCAAATAATTGTAATCACATCAAATATCATCACTATTCAAACATACTAGATGATTTGTCCCTACAAACTCAGCAAAAATAGATTTAAATAATATATAAATAATAGCTACATATTTGAGAACAAGATGCACTTCCATAATAAAAAACCTTTTAAGAAAAGGGTAAATGCATCAAAGATCACAGCTTAGAAGTCTGAAGTGTCTAGCAGCTGATCTTTCAAGCATTCTGTAGAATTTTATCAACAAGGTTTTTCAACTTTTTTGAAGTTGAACTATCCCAACCAACTTGTAATGATAAAAACATTTAATTTACTCATTACTAGTATTTGTCAATTCTCTTACGAACAAGCTCCATTACAAACTTCTATGAGGGATAGCACTAAAACCTATACTGAAAACCCCACTCAAATGCAGAGTTGGCAAAATGGCATATGTAACAACCAGTTCCCGAGTTATACAAAATGATATTAGCGTGTGTGCGATATAGACATTTGATAGCTACACCTGCCTATACTGCACACATCGCACTAGTACACCTACCTACTAATATCAAGATTACATAAATTGGGAACTTAATATTAAGATTTCAGATTTATATCAAGTTCAACTAAGTATAAATTTTATGAAAAGAGCTAATAAAAGAAATGAAATAATAAAGTTAACTCCTTAAGTTAAAAATGAGTATGCAATATTAAAGATTAATATTATAAGTACTTAAATAAAGTCCCAAGCTCTATAAATAAAACAACTATATAATCCCACCTTCATAAATGTATATTCATACTCACATTCATGTGGATCACCTCACCATGAAAACATTTAATATGAACATAAGGATGGATAAGGCCTCGGGAGGTTAGAGGCGGTGGAGGAAGATTGTTTAAATCATATTCCTATCCAAATATAATGAAAAGTATACCACCATAAATACAGAAAATATCACCATTAATAAGGAGAAGACCTCGGGGAAGTAGGAAGCGGTGGAGGGAGCTTATTTAAGGGAGGTGATATGGAGGAGAAGGGGGGGAACTTGGGGGCTGATTACCAAATTATATGATGAAAGGAAACAATTTGTACTGAGGAGGAGTCTCTGTTCTTCTTGGAAATCTGGGCACGGGGGCGGAGGAGACATCCTCTAGGTCTGGGATTGTTCCCGAATTGGCTGGGAGGACTTGATTGTTTCGGTGAACTATTTAACTATCCACAGCATCACACAGCATCAGCATCACGGGAGGAGAGCCACCATTAAAATCATCAACTGTGTTCCAGGTATTTCTTTTATGTATAGAATTGTTTCTCAATTAAATTTCACTGTTGATTTTCATTGAAATACCTTATTGCTTAATATATACTTAGATTAATATTGGTTTTAAATTAAATTTCTGTGTACGGAACCTTACATTTGGTATCAGAGGGTGTTCCAAACCCTTTTCCGGCCTTATAGGCCCATTAAATTTCCTCTGCTTAAACCAGTCTATGGCTGTCCAATTAAATCTGCTTGAATCTTCAGTCTTAGTTATGGAAAGATAGATAGGTTTTAAGTTTAAATTAACCACTGTGTTGTAAGCCTCAAACAGCGGCATTCAAACCCAAAATAAGTGTTTGATTACTTGCATGAAGAGATCTGGGTTAATCCTGTAGAGGTTGATCTTCAAACTGGTTTTAAAAAAAAAACCCTCTACTTAAAACTTCAATGTTCATAGCTATGTAAAAGATTGGTTGAACAAATTAAAACATCAAAATATTCAGAAGTTTTCTGCATAACTACAAAGTTGCGGCCTTTAACATTACAGTCTCTTCTAGATAGCACTGCTCTGATAGCACTGCTCTGTATACTGCTTTCTACGTCATATAAAGGTGCTGCCTCAGAGACCATTTCTAAAACACAATACCCAAACGTCAATACTGTCAAATTCACACAAAAATATTCCAACTAATATACCTGTTGTTCAATGCCTTTACTACGAAGAGGATGCATAATAAGCTCTTGCAACAGTGGTTGATACACAGGTTCAAGTAACTCTGAAACCTCAATGCTTTTTTGGCTGGCTAGAAATGCTAGACATGACTCTACAGTTTTCTCACAAAGATGATTGACACGTCATGAAGTTTACTAAATCAGCGATCCATGTGACCATATTAAACGCTTGAGCATTTCCAGCCAGTTTGTATTGATCCAACAATCCTACCATGATCTTGTGAATAGTATAAATGGTGCCCAAATAGGTTGAATAGCTTCAAATCGGTCAAACAGCTCTGAAGGAAATGCCGACAGATAGCCTGTCCCTAATTTACGCTGGCATTCATAAAGAGCATTAACAACAGCTTGCATTTTCAACTGGAGTTTCTTATTGTGAGTGCTTGCCGACATAAGTGCTGATGCACTCATGTAATGCCCTACAAAATGACCTCGGAGCTCGCAATCTGGACTCTCCCAACTGCCATAAGGAGAAACGAGAGTAGCAAGGCCTGTTGTTTTTCTAAAAACTCCAAACTAAGTTGTCAACATCCAGCATCGACAAATACTCCAATTCGTCTTTTGAGCCTCACCGAAAGCAGAATCAGCATCGAGTCTCACTTTGTGCAATGAAATCTCATGTATAACAACAACAACAAAAAAAAGCCATCCCCGTTGATGAACTCCTTGTCAGCGGGGAGACAAGATCGTTCTTGTTGTTGTCTCAACATGCGGTATGGACGAAGGCTAGACTGAGCCGAATTATGTGCGAGCATCAGATGAACGAGTCACAATTTCGAACATAGTTGTGTTAGCCATAAGTTTTGTCGGTTATTTATAAAGGGGTTCGATTTTGAAGGGCTCACGGGGTACCGACCGGAGTATATTCACGAAGGATGCGATCCTTCTGGTTCATACAGCTGTAATAGCCCGACAGCTGATCACCGAAGACACCAACAACGCACGGCGTGACTTGCCGATAATTGCCAGAGGTGTTGCATCCGGCTGAGTTATGTGTCGTTGTCCTCGGAATAGCAATTGTTTCGATCATAAACCCGTGATAAATTAACAGAGTATGTCAGACCTTATCCAATTAAAATCAAAGCGTATATATTAAGCACATTAATATATTAAACGCATTCAAATTTGAAGTGATTGGAACCCGTGATCCATTAACAGGGTATATCGGACTTTATCAAGGTTAAAGGTATATATATTAAAATGCATTAAAATACAGGTAAATGGTTTACGGGGAGGTTTAAGCAACCCGAGAAATTTAATCATGTGCCAACTGCTCTGCGTGATGGTGAACGCGTGACCTCCGGAACTTCGATTACTACGTGACCTCTGGAACTGCTGCTAATATATATATATTGGAACCGTAACTATGGCATAGATATTTTATTATTTAAATTTCAATGGAACTTCCGCTTATATATATATATATATTGGAACCGTAACTATGGCATAGATATTTTATTATTTAAATTTCAATGGAACTTCCGCTAATATATATATATTGGAACCTTAAGTATGGCATAGATATTTTATTATTTAAATTTCAATTCTAAACGCTCAAACGTAGGTAAATGCTTAAACAATACGACACCTTTGGTTATAAAAGAAGTTATATTTATGATACACATGGTTTAACTCATCCAGCGGCTCCTTTCATTGACTAAAATCCTGGAGCAGACATTTGTCTCGTCATCATTAAAGCCATATCTAAACGAAAAGTCTTAGATATATTGAAACTACTTAATGAATGTACACATATTTGTATTGCGAGTATTTCTGTTATCTTTCTCAGTTTGATACGGATTATTGTAAACATAAGCTTTTAAAAAAAAAAAAAAAAAATATATATATATATATATATATATATATATATTATTATAATTTTAGTATAATTAGTAAAAAGGCAGTAGAGTAAATATCTAAATTAGGGCAACACTTATGATAAGGCATATCATGTAAAAAGATAGTCAAACGTTCGTTTAATTGAAGGATGATTCAGGTTTATAAGGTTGTGTTTTACAAAATAAAAATAGCATAATAACACATCAACAACACGAGAATTTAAACTGGTTAGAATCCAAGTAATGTTTATAGTCATAAGTAATAGAAAGTCAGTAAACCCTTCTAACTCCTATAACTGCATCGAGGAAAGAACATTCTAGACAATTTTCGAACCAACACTTTGATCTATGAAAAACCCTGCATTGCACTCTAGAGTTAGTACGCATACATTACCCTGCATAGGACAAGGAGGTCGCATTGCCACCCTCCTTGACCTCGGTACTAGTAAGACCTGCCTGCAGGTAAAATAGCAAAAGAACTATACCCGTATCCCAGCTCTAATCTTACGAATATTATATTTTGTCAGTCTGAAAATTTATCCACTCCTCATGAATTTATTATTATGTATTTCAGGAAAAATTACCATGTTGAACACGTACCAAAGGCGACAGCGCCAACGAAATGCAGCGCCACCACCTCCACCTTCACCATCGCCTTCACCACCATCAAGATCGCCGTCAGCACCTGTTGCTCCGCTCGATCTCACTACTGTGATGAGCTCATTAGAAGCCATTATGGAAACCTTGAAAGGGTCGCAGTCGACCAGGAACAAGGAGGAGTGACGTCAGTCAGAGGAAAGACATTCGGAAGGGCCAAAGGATTTTGACGACAAACCTCACAGAGAAGATATTTCACGGGAACTGCAAAAGATTAAATTCCCAGAATTCTCTGGAGGACGAGCTGGAGAACATGTTGAAGCATGGTTGGAAGGGATGATCAGATGTTTCGCATTAAGAGAATATTCTTCAACTTCTAAAACAAAGATCGTTGTATTCCAACTCAGGGGGAATGCTCTGATTCGGTGGGGGAATATGGAAAAACAGCTGCATCTCACTTCAGTTACCGTTCCTTGGGAGTTGTTTGTGGACCGATTCTGGGCGAAATACTTACCGCCTTTCTTTCAAGAGCAGCAAGCCGGAGCCTTCCATACTCTAACCCAAGGGGGTAAACCCGTGGAAGAATATGAGATAAAGTTCATGGAACTTGTGAAATATGTTCCTTATCTAGACACGGATGAATGTCAAGCCGAGCGTTTCGTATTTGGGTTAAATCCTCGGATCAGAGCCATGGTAAGAATGTGGAAGCCACCGACGGTGGCGGAGGCAGTTGAATGTGCTTGTTATGCAGAAGAACATCTGGGGATAAAAAGGGATTTCAGGCCAGTTGAATCAATATCGCAGGCATTTACAGGAAAGACTCCCCGAAACTTCTTCCGAGGAAATAACTCGAGACCACCTCCTTATGGTAACAGATTTACCCCAAGAGGAGCGGGGGCAGGAGCTCCCAGGACCATAAATGCAATAGCTTCCAGGTCCTCAAACATCAGTACTTGGAGGTCTCGAGGGACTGGTAATCGGGGAAGGAATGGGAGAGGAAGCAGCGCCAGGGGACAGAGTTCGTGGTCGGGGATTGCTCAGTCAAACGCAAAAGGACCAACCCGAGTGGACTATTGGGGATGTGGAGGACCCCATCTTCGACAAACAGGAAAAGAACCGTCGTCAGATGCTCAAAGCAATCACAGAATCCATGCTGTCGTCAACAACAACCAAGCAGCGCATCAATCCACGGTAGTGGAATCTTCAGGTACAATCAATGGAATAAAACTCAAAATCTTGTTTGACACTGGAGCTACTGATAGTTTTATTTCATCTTATGCATTGAATAAATGTGGGTTGGCAGCCTGCAAGCAAGACGATTTTAGACAGGTAGAAATGGCTTCAGGAGACCTTCAATCGGTAGAATTAAGTGTGGAGGATTGCAAAGTTGATCTAGGAGTCTGTTTGACCAAACTAAAAGTATATGTCACGGCCCTAGGTACTTACGACCTGGTGATAGGAATGGATTGGTTAGAGTCTCATCGAGCATGGGTAGATTGTTCCGGGAAAACAATACTTTGCGTAAATGATATGGGTGAGACAATCCAAATTCAAGGTATTAAGAGAAAGGTATCCTTGCGTTTCATCTCAGCCATGCAGATGAAGCGGTGCTTGAGGAAGGGTTGTCAAGTGTATGTCGTTCAAATGGTAAGCAAAGAAAAAGGGCCTTCCTTAGATCAATATCCGATTCTATCAGAATTTCCGGATGTTTTTCCAAAGGAACTACCTGGACTGCCTCCTCGGAGAGAGCTAGACCTCACCATTGAATTGAAACCTGGTACGGAACCTATATCTAAAACTCCTTACCGAATGACTGCCCCGGAACTTCAAGAGTTGCAAATACAGCTAAAAGAACTGTTAGATGTTGGGCACATTCGACCCAGTGTTTCACCATGGGGTGCTCCTGTAATCTTTGTCAAGAAGAAAGATGGTTCCTTACAACTGTGTGTGGACTATCGAGATTTGAACCAAGCCACGGTAAAGAATAGGTATCCAATGCCTCGCATTGACGACCTTTTTGATCAAATGAAAGGAGCTACAGTGTTTTCAAAGATCGATCTACGATCGGGTTATCATCAACTCAGGATTAGCGAAAGCGATGTTTCTAAGACTGCATTCCGAACTCGTTTCAGGCATTATGAATTCATTGTGGTGCCATTTGGGCTGACCAATGCACCTGCAGTCTTCATGAACCTTATGAATAGCGTTCTCCGCAAATATCTCGACAAATTTGTACAAGTTTTCCTGGACGATATTCTCATTTACTCTAAGAATGAGAAGGAGCATGAAGAGCATCTTCGAATAGTGTTATCTTGTCTCAGAGAGCACAAGTTATATGAAAAATTATCCAAATGCGCTTTCTTCCAGAAGGAAATCCATTACTTAGGTCATATCATATCAGGCGAAGGAATTTCTGTAGATCCTGAAAAGGTAAATACAATCAGGGAATGGCCGATACCTAAGAATGTACATGAGGTGCGTAGTTTTATGGGTTTAGCAGGTTACTACCGAAGGTTTGTGGAGGGATTCTCCAAAATTGCAAAACCAATCACAAACCTTCGCGCAAGGGTGTTAAGTATGAATGGACTGAGGAGTGTGATAAAGCTTTTTCTGAACTTAAGCGATTATTGACTAGTGCACCGATTTTGCGAGTACCGGATATGGATAAAGATTTTACTGTATGTACTGACGCATCCAAGCAAGGGTTAGGTGCATTTTTAATGCAGGAAGGAGGCATAATAGCATACGCTTCGAGAAAATTAAAAACACATGAAGAACTTTATGCTACGCATGATTTGGAGTTAGCCGCGGTGGTCTTAGCTTTAAAGATGTGGAGACATTACTTGGTGGGGAGAAACTTTGTGCTTAAAAGTGACCACCAAAGTTTGCAGTATTTGTTCACCCAGAGAGACTTGAATGCAAGACAAAGACGATGTAGTGAACTCTTAAGCGAGTACGATTTTGCGATTTCATATATCAAGGGAAAGGAGAATGTTGTAGCAGATGCATTAAGTAGAAGACCTCGAATATTCTCCCTCGTACCTATCAAAGTGAACTTGAGAAATCAAGTGCTTGAACATCTTGTAAGAGATAGTTGGTACTTAAGAGTAAGGTCGGGACTTGAAAGCAACCATTCGAAGGAACCTAAGTTCGAGGGGTATGATTTGGAGGAGGATGGAATTCTACGATTTCATGGAAGGATGCACATACCAGACAGTGGAGATTTCCGAAACACTATCTTGAAGGAAGCACACCGAGCAGTATATTGTGCACATCCTGGGGTAAAGAAGATGTATGCTGACACTAAGAGACTCTTCTTCTGGTCAGGCATGAAAAACGACATTGTCAAATTTGTCGCTAGGTGCCTTGAATGTCAGCAAGTAAAAGCTGATCATCGTCACCCAGCAGGTCTCTTACAACCTCATGACATCCCTATGACCAAATGGGAGATAATTTCTATGGATTTTATCGTTGGGCTGCCTCTTACGCAACAAAAGCATAATGTCATTCTGGTTGTGGTGGATAGATTAACAAAAAGCGCCCATTTCATCCCAGTAAGAGATACATATGAAGTAGCTAATGTAGCTCGGGTATTCATAAATGAAATTATCAGATTTCATGGAGTACCTAAGAAAATCATATCCGATAGAGATCCTCGATTCACATCAAGGTTCTGGAACTGTATGCAGTCAGCCTTGGGAACTCAGTTAAATTTGAGTACAACATATCATCCTGAGACCGATGGACAGACGGAAAGGGTAAATCAAGTACTCGAGGATATGCTAAGGATGTATGTTATGGACCAACAGTCACGCTGGGAAAAGTACTTACCCTTGGTAGAATTTGCTTACAACAATAGCTATCATAGTTCAATCGGGATGCCGCCATTTGAAGCATTATACGGAAGACCTTGCAGAACGCCGTTGAGTTGGGACAGGTTAGAAGATCGAATAATCGTCGGACCAGACTTGATCCAAAAGATGGAGGATCAGGTAAAACTGATTAGACAACGGTTAAAAGAGGCTCAGGATAGATAGAAAAGTTATGCGGACACTCGCAAGACAGATAGAAGCTATGTGATAGGAGATCAGGTTTTCATCCGCATCAAACCAAATAAGAGCACCATCCGGTTTGGGCGGGGTACAAAATTATCCCCCCGGTTTATAGGACCGTTTGAAGTCCTGGAAAAAGTTGGACCTGTCGCTTATCGTCTTGCACTGCCACCCCACCTGCACAAAATTCATAATGTATTTCATGTATCTGCCTTACGACACTATATTGCTGATAAATCTCATAACCTTCAATGGAAGGAACTGCAGGTATTGGACGAGGGAATCCTAACGGTCGAACCATTACGTATTCTGGAACGTAGGGTTCGACAGCTCAGGAACCGCCGGATAGACCAAGTGAAAGTCCAGTGGGACAAGTATAGTCCTAGATCAGCGACTTGGGAGGATGTTGAGATTTTTTGCCAGAATTACCCCAGCTTATGCTAAATTTTGAGAACTGAAAACTTTTATGTATATGACTGCTCTATTTTGATACTTGACATTTTGAAACACTATGTAAAGATGAGTTTTTACTTTGCTGGTACATGGATACCCATAAAGTTAGAATGCTACTTCACTCTACTGATACAGGATATATGTTGTTTGTTTAAAAATTTACTGGTGCATGGACACCGAAATGCAATATGTCATTTAAATTAACATTGCAAGAATGTGAAATCATAGATTAGACATTATAGACGAAAATATCTATCAATTTATTTCATTGCATTTCAGATATAATTCAAGAAAAGGAAATAAAAAAGTAACTACATTTTGAATATGAAAAGTGAAACATATGGGTATACAGATTGAAAATGGTTAAAGCAATGCATCATAAATAGAACACGCATGAACTAAACAGAAGCAGCATCTTAAATGAGAAATTTTATTGAACATATGGATACCTATGTGAACAAATTTTATTTATATATATAAGTTCTAGGATTGATATCATACATATCAAAGTATTTTGAATACGTAGAGGTTGTTATATGGGTAACAATTGGTTATGAACAATATAGATGCATATGTTGTAATATGTGTACGAGTGTTTACATTGCAGATTATGTACCAGTGAGTATCATGCAGAAAAACAGATTACCGAAGCAATCTACGTGATGACAGATTTCCAAGAACAGATGAATCTCCCCGAGATCCCACGATAGGGTGTTGACCCTGGTCCTACTGGGAGGAGTGGAGGTGTTGCCCATTGTTTATCCTCCAATACCTGGAGTCATGGGAGGACTGTAAGAGTCGCGCTCCCCTAAACGTGTGATTATGACTGTCGGATGCCTACAAACATGTCAGGTCAATGTAATCGACACTGATATCATTTGAGGTCTATGAATGGATCAGTAGAACTGATGCCATGGCATATTCCTGTAGAAGATGGATAGGATGGGAGTGGAAGAGATTAGGAAGGATAAGATGATTTTAGAATAGTTTGGAGATTCAGTGAAGATGGGAAGTAACAATTAAATTACAGATACATACTTATTCAAACAGAAATGCAAATCTTAAAAAGAAAAAAAAAAGAAAAACACATAATATTGATATGAGTATATGAAACCCTGAACTTCGGGACGAAGTTTTTTTGAAGGGAAGAAGTATGTAACAACCCGTTCCCGAGTTATACACAATGATATTAGCGTGTGTGCGATATAGACATTTGATAGCTACACCTGTCTATACCGCACAAATCGCACTAGTACACCTACCTACTAATATCAAGATTACATAAATTGGGAACTTAATATTAAGATTTCAGATTTATATCAAGTTCAACTAAGTATAAATTTTATGAAAAGAGCTAATAAAAGAAATGAAATAATAAAGTTAACTCCTTAAGTTAAAAATGAGTATGCAATATTAAAGATTAATATTAAAAGTACTTAAAACAAATAAAACAACTATATAAAACAACTATATAATCCCACCTTCATAAATGTATATTCGTACTCACATTAATGTGGATCACCTCACCATGAAAACATTTAATATGAACATAAGGATGGATAAGGCCTCGGGAGGTTAGAGGCGGTGGAGGAAGATTGTTTAAATTATATTCCTACCCAAATATAATGAAAAGTATACCACCATAAATATAGAAAATATCACCATTAATAAGGAGAAGACCTCGGTGAAGTAGGAGGCGGTGGAGGGAGCTTATTTAAGGGAGGTGATATGGAGGAGAAGGGGGGGAACTTGGGGGCTGATTACCAAATGATATGATGAAAGGAAAGAATTTGTACTGAGGAGGAGTATCTGTTCTTCTTGGAAATCTGGGCACGGGGGCGGAGGAGACATCCTCTGGGTCTGGGATTGTTCCCGGATTGGCTGGGAGGACTTGATTGTTTCGGTGAACTGTTTAACTATCCACAGCATCACACAGCATCAGCATCACGGGAGGAGAGCCACCATTAGAATCATCAACTGTGTTCCAGGTATTTCTTTTATGTATAGAATTGTTTCTCAGTTAAATTTCACTGCTGATTTTCATTGAAATACCTTACTGCTGAATATATACTTAGATTAATATTGGTTTTAAATTAAATTTCTGTGTACAAAACCTTACAGCATACAAGTGGGACTATATAATATAATATTAAGAGACCATGCATGGCACAGATATGGATATTGATCACTTGACAGATAAAAATCCCTAGATACATTAACTGTATTCTATTCCAGCAAGATTGCTGGAAACCCTCTCAAAAGCACACTTAGCCAAAAGCAGATTCACAGATTATCAGTGTGTTTGTGACAAGTTGGAAACTGTAAGCATGTTTTTTGGAAGTGCAGAATGTCCAGAAGCTGTTGGTATAAGGAACAGCAATAAGTTCCTGCTATATACCAGGGCAACACTCACGGGAAAGCCGCACTGGGGGACTCTAGAGTCTAGAGTCTAGACGTTTGCCCTCTTCAGCATTTATGGGCTCTGGCATTGCATTTGGGCATTTGGTATGTTCTAAGTCTGGAAAATGAGAACGGTATCCTTGAAAACTGTGAGAACTCTATTCCTTCTTTATTCATGGCCTCGCTGGAAGAGGTATGCTTCTACAAATTTGCCGAAGGTTATATGTCAATTAGAGATTTAAAAATGTTGAAGCACTTGCCTACTCCAACCCAATCTCAGTCCTTGTAGTGCCGAAAAAGACATTACATTGATTGTAGTTACTTTTTAATTTTTCGTTTTGTAAATATTTGCTATGGTAATGTAAGAAGTATTCCCTCCAAAAATAAAAAAGACTACTGGAAAACCATTTCTTTTATCAATCATTAACAAAATAGAAACCATCTGATGGTGTAAATGAATAATTTTAATAATGTAGAAGTAAATATCTGTATTATTCCTGTCCAGTGTCAAGAAAGCGAAGAACCTCAGGTATTACTCACTATTAGAATTCTTCCAGTTCAACAAACTGGCTTTCCAATCCAATAAAAGTGCAACTTTGATATGTTGGTGTATTCAATTTGAATAAAACATGAAACGGAGGCATTCTTAAAAACAAATTTCGAATTAAAACAACTGAGGAATACTATATTCTAGGATAAATCACTACCTTTGAAACAATAGAAACATGATCCGTAACTCCTGACTTTCCTCCCAAGACTACATAATCACCCATTCTGCAATTTGCAAAGTCAAAAATGGAACTTGATAAGATTGTACACAACAATGTTCTGCAAAACAAACATTAAATAATGGTATAGTAATATATATGCAAGAGGTATCCCCAATTTTGAAGTTTCTCAAAAGCCAGAAAATCCCAAACAACTGTTACAGAAAACTGAAAATTGCAAAACAACGTAGAAGGGATCAAATATATGTCACATACGTCACAGACCCTGCAACGCCAACTTGACCACAAAGCATGCAACAACGTCCAATAACCACATTGTGCCCAATCTGTAAATTTAGTGAGATCCCATTTAGGAAGGAAGCATTTTGACCATCTATCCTACCTAATGGACAATAAAGATTGGTCACAAATATAAACAATCCCTAAACTCCATACATTTAAAAAATGAAGTACCTGAACCAGATTATCAATCTTTGTGTGATCACCAATCTCTGTATCTCGCCAGCTGAAAACAGTGAGATATCAGATAGTCCATATTTCCTTTATAAGATTACTTTTACTTCCATGACCATATCAATTATACCTTTACCACAACAATATATGAGTAATTCACTGCAGACAATAATAAGGATGCCTACAACCATTCAGAAACATTCACACAAGCTATTAACCAACATTAAAGAGTACTATGAACTATGAAGCAATGTGATCAATAGAAAGTTAATCTTTAGTAGTGTTTCTGGAATTAAAAGATAAAGGGAAATCTACCTGCCCCTGTCAATGCACACATTGGCACCTAATTCCACATGGTTACCTATTTTGGCATATAATAACTGCATTCAATATCAAGACTTCAGTCATGTAACAAACATTAGAAAATAGGTGATGGAATGCTTTGAACACATTGATCAAGTAAAATGTTTCTAACCTGGGGCTTCTTCACTAACATCCCTTGTTCATCCACAAAATGACCAAATCCTGTTTGCCCACACAAAAAAACGCACTATCAGGATATTGCATGCTATAAAACATAAGTGACATATGTCAAGAAAGTAAAAACCATTCAATAAACATAAAAAATGATCCAAATGTGAGTATGCTTACTGAATGTGAAAACACAACACAAACCACAGAGCATTCCATTTCACCACGCACAACCTTAATATTATGGTGCAACCTAAGTCACCTGACACGAAGACACGGGACACGATGGACACGTGGATTCCAGTGTCGGATTCGGGACACGGTGACCCCCGGAACAAGACACGTCTGGACACGTTATATATTATTTTATTAAAAATAAATAAATAAACATATATATATATATATATTAAAAAATAGATATTTCTTACACATTCATACAAATTCATTGATTCAAACATAGATCTTCATCTAGATGTAAGTTTTACAAAGATTTAAGATACATGGGGCCATGTGTCCCGAATACAGTGAAGACTTTTCTTCTGCTTAATGACGTGCAATTGGTATTCTAGTAACTCCAACCTCTGTCTATGTTTAAAATATTAATAGTACTCTATTCAGAGGGTCTATTTTTCTCATTGAAAATAGAGACAACTGAATTTACTTCTGCAGGTGCAGATTCTCAAAGTGACACACGCCATGTGTGAGTGAGGTGTTGTATAGGTTGTGCCTTTATTTTTAGTTCACACATTTCAATGATGCAAGTTTGAAATTTTTTTGTTGTAGATTTGTTAATGCATCTAGAGCATTTTTGTTCCCTGTTTATGGCCAAGCAAGGTTGCCTCAAGCATGCACAAAGTGAGAAATGAGAGGCCAAATACAAAGACATGCACGCACAAAGTGAGAATTGAGAGGCCAAACGGCCTTTTTAAAAGTTGTGGAGGGCTTTTCTCTGCCGGATCAGGACACAATCGTGTCCGTACAAGACACGATCGGGACACGACATATCCTGTATGGACACGATCCACTGGACACGAATCCGGCAGAATCATGTCTGATTCGCTGGATTCGGGACACGATGGCCCAGACCAGCGAATCCGGTTTCTTAGGGTGCAACTAATAAACATAACAAATCAAATAAATCCACATAGACAATATTGCAATAGTTTTGGCAGAAAATCAACTCTAATTTTTATTCACAGAGATAATGTACCACATATGAACAACTTGAAGCAACCAAAATAACAGCAACACATATACAATGGCAAGATTCATTTAAACAGCCTTAGCCAATGGGAGAAAAAGTGTTTCTCCTACTATCTCTTCATTTTCCACATGGTAAAATAGTGTGCAGAAATGGGAGAAGGGGAAGTGTCAAGGTTGTTGGAAGATGATCTGTCATGACTATCGGAATTCAGTGCTAACTTCAACAGAGTTGTCCAACCATGCCATTGTGTTCCACATTGTTCTATTGTGGCTCAAGCAGCCTTGCTAGTACAAAAGGGGGGCCAACAAGGTTTAGCATGACCAACTTGCATCATGCACAAATGGGTTGCAAAGTTGGATTACATGACCAAAGTTAGTGCATTACTTAGAATAGCTTTGTCTGCCTATAAGGCCCATGATATTGTTCTTAGCAAAGCACAAATTACACCATTTCCTTTCGTGCAACTAGCAAAGCACAAATTACACCATTTCCTTTCGTGCAACTCACTCATGATGTAGTGACCAACTCTACACACCCATATTTGGAGAAATTTATGCTAAACATCTCCTCAACGTGAATCGAAATTAAACTAAATTTAATCAACCTCTAATTTCACCCAAGATCAAAACTCTTTGCTTAGGAGTCGTTTGTAACATATAAAATAATATTATTCATAATTACATCTATAATAATAGAATTAGGGCATCAATAATCAATGTTCCACCAAGTTTCCGACATGGGGCAATGCAAGAATGGGGAGAAACATAGGGGGAGAGTGTGGGAACAACCCCAAATTTTAGGAAAATTCAGGAGGAGACTGGGGGGGCATCGGATTATATACATATATATATATATATATATATATGATTCAAATTCAAATTCAACAATGAAATATGTTGATTCATACATCATAAATGATTCAATGAAATAGAAAATGTAAAATATCATATACATTCAGTTAAATTCATCATTCATTATTCTAGAATCTACATTGGTTTAATTCATCATTCACTATTGTGGAATCGGATTAGTACTAAGCAAATGGTAGATAATAAAGTCAGAAGGCTAGAATAGTAAAATGAAATTACTCAAACTCAGAAATAGTAAATAGTGACAAGCCAAAGACTTGATCTAAGGTCATCAGCATCTAGTGTTAAGACTCAACTGTTAAAACCAAAAATGAACCAATGTTATCAAAACTAGACCAGTCATCGAACTTGTGGACCCCAAATCTGAGAACCAAAACGAAACTAGGCCAAAAAACCAATCAACCAAAAATACATAAATAGTCAAATTTTGAAGAAAACACATAAATATTCACGTGCATCCATATGAATCCAAACCATTAGACACGAATACGCAAATTTTCTCATATATATAGCAAGTGTGCTTAAAACCAAAATAGCACCGAGTGCAATCCACCTTTCAACCAAAATACATCAACAAAGAGACTCTATTAGGATTTGGTCGACGTTTCAAACTATATAATGTGGTTCATCCTCAGCACAAGGTGAAGAAGGAAATCGATCTCACTATTTATTCTTTGAGATCAATGTCCTTCTTCACCTTGTCCTGAGGATGAACCACATTAGATGGTTCGAAACGTCGACCAAATCCTAATGATGTGGTTAATCCGAAAAACATTGACCTACATTATGGATCACAAAAGTCTTAGATCTAACAAAGAGACTCTACCTAGCCTTCGTTACTCAAAAAAGATCATGCTACAACAAATACCTACATATCATGAAAATCATTTCCTACATTGCAATCCTCACCATCAATATCACCCTCTAAGCATTAAAATAAGATAGAAAAAGCTTAACATGTCAAATAAAGATTTTGTCTGACCAATGGGTACATTTTTAATAGGGTCATGATAGACAATTTCAATAATCAATGCCACCAACAATGAGGTACATCGAGGGCTTCGTGCTCTTGATTCCATACCATCATGCATAATATAATCCAATGGAAATTTTGCAATCAACACCCCCCCCCCCCCACAATCTTGAAATCTGGAAAGCTGTTAAGTCTATTGGATTTTGAGTGGGATCTAGAATTTTACTTTTTCCATATTATATCTAATGTGGTTGGAAGTGGAACCACTCTCGAACATCCCAAAACAATTAACGGTAACGATAAAGATTTAATTAAAAGGATGAAAAACGAAAGATACTTTTACTTCAAGAATATAACATTACCATCAACTACATAGCATTAGATAAGGTTGAATATCAAGCTTCCCCACTCATAAATTATTGTTTTTAGGACAAATTTAGGGGAGATGCCCACAACCATCCCTTTTGGGGAAATGTGCTCCACACATTAGGGAAACATTTCCTAAGCATCTCCCCATCCTAAGAGTGTGGGAAACCTGGGGCGTGCGCCCCCCACCATTGGGGATATGTCTAATTGGAGTATTGTTAATAATTATCAAAAAGTGCTCAATATATAATATGTCCTATTACTGCTCAAACTATATTTTAGAATGGTAAAAGCTCTAACCCACACCATAAAATCCAAGTGGAACCTTGATAGGTCACTGACTATCACCTCAATGACCTACCTCTACCACTTCAAGCTAGCTCTCCTCTAGCTTGATGAGGGTTTTCCTCATGAATTACTACAGCTAAATAATAAGGAGCAAGGTGATATCACAAGAAACCCCAGTGATCAAGAGAAAAGAAAATATTGGTGATGGATGGATTTGAAGATCAGTGCCAATATTCAAGCTCGACAGAGTCAAGGGAAGATCAATGATGAGAGGATATCATGAAGAATGACCCTTCTCTTATCAGCTACCCGCAACATGTTGATTTTCTAGTAGCATACAAAACTAGAGCAATTTTCAAACTGATAACTACTTCCAATCATACATTTTGACTTATTTTAGAACATTCCAATCATTAAGAAATTATACATGAAAATTTCAACCATTAACATTAAGATCCATAGAGAAATAAAGACCACAGTAAGAAAATAAACAAGAGACACCAGAAATTACCCTGGGAAAACCCCACTCCAAGGGTTATAACCCAACAACCTTTCCCTATGAGAGAATTTCCAATTCAATCTGATTTGTACATCAAAAAAAGAATATCTTTGACAAGGTTACAAAGGAAAATATTGACCAACAAGATGGCCTCCCACAAGTGTCAAGCCAGCCCTCCAATATCCAATAGAATGATCCCCTCAATTATGTTCAGAAATAGGTCTACAACAGGTCTCTAAGAGGGTCGAACTTCAGCCTCAGAACTCGCAATAATCACAAAGATAATGTGCCTCGGGTCCACACTTTTCCACAAAGAGTATGCCTTAGTATTACGCATTGTTTTGTAGAGAGTGTGCCTCAGCCTTGCACATTATTCCACAAAGAGTATGCCTCAAATCTATGAATTGTTCCATAGAGAGTATGCCCCAGTCCTACGCATTGTTCCACAAAGAGTATGCCTAAGACTTGCCCATTGTTCCATAGAGAGAATGCCTCAGTCCTAGGCACTATTCCACAGAGAGTATAACTCAAACATGCACATTGTTCCATAGAGAGTATGCCTCAGTCATGCGCACTATTCCACAAACAGTATGCCTTACTCTTGTGCACAGTTCGCCAGATATTATGCCTCAGACCTACGCATTGTCCCACAAAGAGTATGCCTCAGTCCTACAAATTGTTCCACAGACAGTATGCCTCATACTTGCACATTGTTCCACAGATACTATGCCTCAATCCTGCGCATTGTTTAACAGACAGTATGCCTTAGATAGGTGCACTCTTCCACAGAGAGTATGGCTCATACTTGCACATTGTTCCACAGAGAGTATTCCTTAGACCTATGAGCTTTCATGCCTAAAATCATCGAGCTACTTTCCTCCTTCTTGCCTCATATCAATTAGTTGTCTTCCTCAGATATGAGATCTGAATTTTTCTATCTTGGAGGAAAGCAAATAGGCTTTATTTATAGTAGTTTGTCCATGCGAAGAGGTGTGTCTCTTGGGGTAGACCGACTTGATCTTGGATGCACCGACTTCAACACTTGTGGGGTAAATATAAATTTATTTTTTCTCTTTTGATTTTATTGATGAAAATACCAATCGAAGCTTCCAATTTCCAACACTCCCTCTTCGCTAGGGAGGTACTTTTCTTTCTCTCTCAAGATCAATCTCCCTGAGCAACTCATTGTGAAAAATCGGTGACCCAAATCCTTTTACAGCAACTCATGTTTTTTCTTCTAATTGTTAATTCTACTTAACAATTTATCTGTTGTTTCATACAGAAAATATCGAAATAAATACACTGCAACCTTCACCAATAAAAACTGTGGAAGAAATAAACGATAGAAGAAATACTAGCACACACACATAAAATAACACAGTTATTTTTAGACGACAGTCCCCAGAAAACCCCAACTTGGGAAAATCAGTGCAGCAGTGAGGGTTTTGTTATATTATGCAGTAGTGAAATATGAGCACATCTATGGATGCCCAACTAGCACTCCAAGCAGCAAGAAAAACTAAGTAAAATACTGAAGGGAAATACCCTTCTCCCATAGGAAATCTTTGGTTGGACTTTCCTATCAAAAACTCGACCTCTTGGTGCATTGCGTCAGCCTCTGCATTGCTCTGCGTAGCTGGCTAGACAACTTGCCTCAAACTGGGCTCTGATGGAGTCGTTCTGCCTCTGAAAGCTAAGAAAATCGTCTCTCTGACCCTCTAGGACTCCTTCTCGGCCTCCCTAGAACTGAGAACGAATTTTCTCCTCCCCAAATCGATCTTCCTAACTAAAGCATTGCTGTAATATTCCCAATTAGCCTTGCTAATTGGAATATTTCATTTCTGTTTAATTTTGCCGCTTTAGTTAGAAATAATAAATAAAGTGAGAAATAAGAGGGGTCACCTCACTTTATAAAATAAAGTGTTTTCCTAGTTGATTAACGTTATAACTTAAAGAGGGGCCTTGGGGGTCCACACGTATATGATGGGAGGCCTCACGCTGACCCAAGGGTAACTGCAAGGTGAAGGACGCAGTTAAGGTTTTGGAGGGAGTTTAGCATTATAAAAGGAGGGGTTTCCACTTCATTTGGCATTCATGATTTGATATTATTATTGAGAGCTAGACTTCTGTCTGCTTCAGCACGCCGGTTGTTTAGTCGGTCTGCAGCACTGTTTAGTGCAACCGAGTGTCTCCGGTCGGAGATCTCACCCTTAGCCTTGGGGGACTTCGAGTGCTTGCCCTGGTAAGGTTATTTCTGGTTTCACCCTTAGCTTCGAGGGACTTCGAGTGCCTGCCCTAGTAAGGTTATGTTCTGAGTACACTTTTCAGTTTCAGCAGAAAGTAGCAGCAGTTTCTGGTACAGATTTGGAGAGGAAGAAGCCCTCTTGTGGCTGCGCAGTTCAGAGGAGGAAGGACGCTGTTTCAGGAGGAGAGAGGACGCTGATCAGCCTAGGAGAGTGAGGACGCTGTTCCAGGAGGGACGCAGTCCAGATCTGAGCAGAGAAAACGCTGTCCAGGAGGAGGAAGGACGCAGATCAGTCTTGGAGTGAGGACGCTGTCCAGTTCTGAAGAGGAGGACGCAGATCTGAAGGCACATTGATAGATCCAGCCTTGGAGAGGGTAGATCTGAGCAGATATTTGCAGATCTAGTTCTGTATGGTGCAGATCTGAAGGTATAGCACTAGATCCAGCTTGGGAGATTGTAGATCTGAGGAGATATTGGCAGATCTAGCCTAGATCTGAAGAGATAACATCAGATCCAGCCTTGCAGGTTGCAGATCTGAAGAGATATAGTCAGATTCAGCATAGATCTGAAGGGTTGGTAGCAGATCTGATCTAGGAGGACGCATCGGGAGGGATAGGACGCGTATCCGGGGTTTGGAGGCTTCGCATCCGGTGAGATCTAAGCATACAGAGTGCGCATCCACCAAGCAGGACGCCGATCCGAGGAGCAAGGCTTGTGTTAGAAGGGCGTGACAGCCGTTTCCGAAAAGATCCGTGGGCTTCCGCCTTCGTAGCGCCGCCCGCCTAGGACGCTCGTCATTGTTGTGCCATTATTTGGGTCCGAGAGACTCCACTTGCCTGCAGCAAGGATAATGTATTCATTCCGATTTTTCTTGTACTCCTCTCTATGTACTTTCTCGCATTAATAAAATGGCCGAGTTTTCAAGTTGCCATGTGTATTTGTTCCATGATCTGGTTCAGTATTGTATTTTCTATATCTGTCTGGCATATTTATGTGTATTACTGGTTATTTCCCCTTTGGGGATATTACAGTGGTATCAGAGCATAATTCTGGCTCAGCCTGTGGTCTAGGACGTCAGAAAAGAGATCATACACAGCAATAGCAGTTGCAATACCAGAAACGCAGTTGGAAAAAGGGCTAAAATAAAAAAGGTCAAATTTTGGAATTTGGAATTAGGAAAAACGTTTTCTGGGTTTTTCTGGGTTTGGGGCAAGGATTACCTTCCCAAATTCTTGGAATCTTCTGAGTAGTTTTCAGTGGGTAAATCGGATGTCGAAGTTAAGCAGCAGTATGGTTTTGCAGTAGCCGTGCAATTTCTGAGGAGCCTGTTGGCACCTAGCAGAAGATGCCAATGGCAGGAGATGTGAGTCCAGCTCAATATGCAGCCGTTTTTGCAGAATGGCAGGGCCTAGGTCAGGCGTTCATGGATGCTTTCCCCATAGATCGCTATTTCCAGTTCCGATGTGGAGGCAAAGCCCCAGAGCATGAGCAGCACCAGCACAAGGGGCACGGATACCACCGTGATGACCACCGTGCAGCTAGTAGATTTCATTTGCCCAGGTTTGATGGCTCACCAAACAGTTCGGCAGAGTCCTGGGTAGAGAAGTTGGACATCTATGTCCAGCTTCACCGGATGACTCAGTCAGAGGCCATTAAGGTGGCAACATTGCATCTGGATGGTGAGGCCCGCGATTGGTGGTTCCATGGGATGGTGACACTCGGGCATTCTACAGTGACGACATATGCCGAGTTTACTCAGAGGGTGTTAGAGCGCTTTGACAGGAGGGATCCGGAACAGCATTTTGTTGAGCTGACCAAGCTCAAACAGACTGGGAGTATAGAGACATACATTTCAGACTTCTTGAGGATTTCGGTGATGGTACCTGATTTATCTGCAGCTTGGATGGGTTGCATATTTGTGGAGGGGCTGTCAGAGCCACTTCGTGGCCTAGTCCGGTCGCACAGACCGGCTACCCTTCAGGATGCCATCAGCAGGACTCGAGACTTACAGGATGTCTTATCCAGGGCTCGGACACCTTATCCCCCGAGACAGGCCTTCCAGCCTAAGGGTAAGGACACGAGGGCTCCGCCTCCCAAGGCGAATCCTGGACGAGGGCAGTTTGATGATGAGGCCAGGAGAGAGCTGAGGAGGAAGCGGGTGTGCTTCACTTGCCGGGAACCATGGGCACCGGGACACAGGTGTGCGGCAGGGAAGGCACACTTCATTAAGGTCTTCTCCGAGAGCAGTGGAGAAGAGGATGAGGGAGCACAGGATTGCAGGGAGTTCGAGGATACACCTAGTGAGACACAGGACTCACCATCATTAGAGACCTCCTTGACCGTGCCGGTTGATATCGTAGTGGAGAAGGTAGAGCCTACCCCGACAGAGCCATCCACTGAGGTGATGACTGGAGCCATGTCCGAGTCTTCGGGTAGTAGCAGCACACAACAGATGGGTGAGGTGTCAGGAGATGTATCCACCTTCGATGAGGTAATAGCAGGTACAGAGGTATTGGATGATGGTCGCAGACAGCAGTATCATCAGCTTCGGACGGACCTTCGAGTTTTGAGAGAGAAGGCCGCGTCAGTACGGGAGACCCTTTTGTTGCAGGACCAGGAGCTAGAGGGTATGAGAGTGACTTGTGCCAAGTCGGCAGCCAAGTTGGTCAGCATTGGGGAACAGCTGGATTCCTTGATGGTACAACCAGAGGGCGCATTGGAGCATCAGATCATTCCCCTTCAGGTATGCATGGATGGGACTGGCGGTGCTGTTAAGTCATCTCTTCCCGTTGGAGAGAGAGAGGCAGAGCCACCTAGTCAGATCTCATATGTTGACTTGGATAGCGGTATGAGACGATCAGAGTTGTACAGGGTACAGCATCCATATGTTGAGATTGGATGGAGAGAGATTTTGAGTTGGTACTCGGTGGGGCGGGCTATGGAACACAATGATTTGGTTCCCTTCTCACAAGAGCAGATAGAAGATGGAGGACATCTTCGGATGGATAACATCTCTCATGCTTGTGTTGGACATCCCTTGAGCCATACACATCATGATGGGAGGTTTTTGCCTACCACCTATTTGATTCTTGATAGGGTCTCATTGATCCTTGAGAGGTTTATACTTCAAAATCCCATGAAGTGCAAAATCAGAAATTTGATTTGGGAGGATGGTAGCCCTCATGGGAGGAGTACCAGGATGAGGAGAAGGAGACATCCACAAGTGATTGAGTGGATGGGGAGGATGAGCAAGGAGCTAGGAGGCTACTTGCAGATCTGTGCTACCAGGCAGCAGGAGGCTTGGCTGCGCTGGTTACTCTTGAAAGAGTTTGGCCATCTCTTGGCAAACACTCTCCTTAAGAGTCGGAGGGTGGAGGAAAGATGGCTGGATACTTGCATCATTGAGCAGCATAGAGTATGTATGCATGGTGTTGCTATGATACTCGTTATGTCTTCATCACATGAGTTGTATGATGGAAGTATGGGGAGGCAGCAAATTGTTTGGTTGCTTGGTTTGTTTCTGGGAGAGCAAGGGCAGATTTGCTCTCACACTTTGCATGATGTTGTAGGAAGAGGGGATGGCACTATCTCCTTGATCTTTGATGATGACGGGGAAGCACTTCCATCTTGGGGAGTATTCCACACTTGTTGCAGCAGTATTAGAGGAGTCTTTGACAAGGAGCATGTCAAAGAGCAGAGTCTTGTATTGACAAGAGCTTATTTGCATGAGCTCCCAGCGTTGTCACCTTGGAGCAGAATATTATGGATGAAGTGTGCGCAGCAGAGATATGGTGGATCTATAACCCATAGGTCCCAGGATCACTTCATATTTGTTGCACAAAGAGGAGGTAATGATGATAGAGACATTTACGGCATATCCTTCTTGACTTGGGTTTCCAAGCATGAGGAGGATTATCTTCTTGCAGCACATGGTTCATTCTTCTTCATAGCATGCCAAAACACTATGGAGGACTCATTTATGGATCCATGTACCATCTTACTCCCAGCATATGGTCAGATTTGTATGGGAAGCTTGATTATGAGAGAGACACATGAGCTGAATGTGCCTTTGAGTATTTTCTGCACTACATGTTCTAATAGGAGCATGGGAGGAGGCATGGCCACCACTACTACATATGTGTTCTCTTTTGATGTGGGCCATGAGATTGATATTCATCCATTGTACAACCATGGGCAAGTGTTTGGCCCTATGTTGTTGTCATATTCAGCCATTTACTATCCATTAGTAGATGTGATGGATCTTGTACATTGCTTGCCATGTGATCTTCTGAGGTTGCAGTGGATGAGACTGCGTTGTATCCTTGTGAGGGATTGTTTGCATTATGTATCCTCATGTAACACCTTCAGCAAACATCTCATTAGGATGATCCATGAAGCACATGTCCTATTCTTCATGGATGAATTGTTTTGGGCCAGCTTGTTCTTCGTTGTTGGAGGGACCTTCCTTGGAAGATTGTTCTTCACTTTGCCATTGGAGGGCAATGAGTTTGCAGCCCAAGATCAGACTTTCAGCCCGCCTTCATTACCGGAGCTTGAGGTGGAAGGAGATTTTCAGGAGTTGCCTTGTCGGGAGGTGGCTCATTTGGTTTGGATGATTGCTTGGGGAGGGAGGATCCACATGAGAGAGATGTTCCTCACTTCATGCCTTGAGTGGAGAGAGATGATGAGCTGGTACACAGTCGATGGGACAACTTACACATTCATAGATGCAGAGCAGCAGCAGTCATGGTCTTTAGTCATAGCCGGAGGCAGTGAGCAGTCCGAGTCATGGGACTTGGGCGATTATTGGCCACAGTGGCGATGGGATCCGGGAGGACTATTGATTGGCTGGTACCATGAGAGGCCAGTTTGGGATCCTGGCATTGAGATATCCCTTCATATCGGGGTGATGCAGGAGACAGAGAGGTTTCAGTGGGACCCAGGCACATTTTGCAGTATCGGCGGGGAGCATCAGCTAGAGAGTAGGCTTGTTCAAGCATTGCTGGAGAACAAGCAATTTTTGCCGGATGAGGATGCCACTTGGGAGAGCGAGCAGACTTTACAGCATCCATCACTTCAGTTGCTTGAGGACAAGCAACGTTTTGTCGGGGGAGACTGTAATATTCCCAATTAGCCTTGCTAATTGGAATATTTCATTTTTGTTTAATTTTGCCGCTTTAGTTAGAAATAATAAATAAAGTGAGAAATAAGAGGGGTCACCTCACTTTAGTCACCTCACTTTATAAAATAAAGTGTTTCCCTAGTTGATTAACGTTATAACTTAAAGAGGGGGCCTTGGGGGTCCACACGTATATGAGGGGAGGCCTCACGCTGACCCAAGGGTAACTGCAAGGTGAAGGACGCAGTTAAGGCTTTGGAGGGAGTTTAGCATTATAAAAGGAGGGGTTCCCACTTCATTTGGCATTCATGATTTGATATTATTATTGTGAGCTAGACTTCTGTCTACTTCAGCACGCCGGTTGTTTAGTCGGTCTGCAGCACTGTTTAGTGCAACCGAGTGTCTCCGGTCGGAGATCTCACCCTTAGCCTCGGGGGACTTCGAGTGCCTGCCCTGGTAAGGTTATTTCTGGTTTCACCCTTAGCTTCGGGGGACTTCGAGTGCCTGCCCTAGTAAGGTTATGTTCTGAGTACACCTTTCAGTTTCAGTAGCAAGTAGCAGCAGTTCTGGTGCAGATTTGGAGAGGAAGAAGCCCTCTTGTGGCTGCGCAGTTCTGAGGAGGAGGGACGCTGTTTCAGGAGAAGAGAGAACGCTGATCAGCCTTGGAGAGTGAGAACGTTGTTCCAGGGAGGACGCAGTCCAGATCTGAGCAGAGAAAACGTTGTTCCAGGAGGAGGAAGGACGCAGATCAGTCTTGGAGTGAGGACGCTATTCAGCAGGAAGAGGAGGACGCAGATCCGAAGGCACATTGATAGATCCAGCCTTGGAGATTGCAGATCTGAGCAGATATTTGCAGATCTAGTTCTGTATGGTGCAGATCTGAAGGTATAGCACTAGATCCAGCTTGGGAGATTGTAGATCTGAGGAGGTATTGGCAGATCTAGCCTAGATCTGAAGAGATAACATCAGATCCAGCCTTGCAGGTTGCAGATCTGAAGAGATATAGTCAGATCCAGCATAGATCTGAAGGGTTGGTAGCAGATCTGATCTAGGAGGACGCAGATCGGGAGGGATAGGACGCAGATCTGGTTTGGAGGCTTCAGATCCAGTAGATCTAAGCATACAGGAGGCAGATCCACCAAGTAGGACGCTGATCTGAGGAGCAGGCTTGTGTTAGAAGGGCTTGACAGCGTTTTCCAGCATCCAGGGGCTTCAGTCTTCAGAGCAGTCTTCAGCCAGCTAGGACGCTGTCATTGTTGTAGCCATTATTTGTCCGAGAGGGACTCCACTTGCCTAGAGCAAGGATAGGTGCATTCATTCTGATTTTTCTTGTACTCCTCTCTATGTACTTTCAGATTAATAAAATGGCTCAGTTTTCTGGCACTCCATGTGTATTTGTTCCATGATCTGGTTCAGTATTGTATTTTCTATATCTGTCTGGCATATTTCTGTGTATTACTGGTTATTTCCCCTTTGGGGATATTACAATTGCACAATCCCTTTGCGCTACTTCTCTGGGATAATTCTCTCACTTGTTGTTGCCTCTCCGCATCTGGAAAATCTTTCCCCCAACTTATTATCTCTGCCCCTCGCTCACTACTTCGATCTCACTTAATCTCTCATCGGCAACAAACAGTTTCTACTCCGGAAATCGATTTCCCAGTAAAATCGAACTGCTCAAGTGATTTCTCCAAGCCCCATCGACTTCTTCTTATAATTCTCTGTAGAGACTTCAACGGCTAAGATTAGATCTTAATCGATGGCTAGGATTAACTTGAAATCGATCCATGTGAGTCTCTAAAACATTCACACCTTGACTTAATTAATTTTGATTAATTAATCACATTCCCCAAGTTTAGACATAGGAAATATTTAAAAACTGACTAATAATCTAATTAAGTCATTTCTAGACGGAATTTCCAAAACCGATTTGGAGATCTCATGTATTCTAGCCACCCCACAAAATTTCAAGGCTAGAAGACACCCAATGCTACAAAAACTAACAATCCCTCTTACCAAGGAATGTGTTCTAGTACTGTTGCACCTCTGATAGCAATACTCTGCTTCTGCACATTCGACAAGTCCTTCTTCCTACGTTGCTCCTCCTGTCCCTAACTGGGACCCTTTGATGCGAGGGCCACATTCTCCTCCTCCACCTGCTTCAACCCGTTGTTACTACTGTCATTGATGGAGCTCTATAGCAAGTCTCGTCTCAACTCCTCCTGCTGCAAATCAGCCCACACCCTGTCCCACATTGGCAAGGTGTCTCTGCCCAAAATACTTTGGACAAATACCTGCCACTCCTCGGAGATACTATTGAGTGCCAATCGCACTAGCTTTGTGGGTTGAGGCATTGCCCCAACAGCTACAAGTTGATCTTGGATATCCTGAATCCTGGTGAGGAAGGGTCTATGTGTTCCCCTTTCTGCATCCTAATGCCATAGTATTAAAAACCGGAACCGGTGGACGTAATGAACCGATAACCGAAACGGAATAGGTCTAACCGGTACTGGTCAGGTCTAAACCAAGCAGTTTTTAAAAAAATACATTAAATAATTATTTTTTAATTAAAAAAAAAAAATTTAAGATTTGCAACCATGATTCCAAGCCAACAGAGACAAAATATGCAAAGTTTACTCATTTATATACCATGCAAAGATGAATATATCAAAATGGCACCCACTGCAAATTGCAATACATATCATCGAAAAATACATAAGCAATGAGGCTCCAAATGGTCCATAAAGTCCAAAAACAATGCTACAAGATATGAGGCCATTGGCCTAATACAAGACTACACATGAATCATGATCAATCATCAAATTGATCACCACTACTAGACACGGGATCAACTTCGGCAGCTACATAGACATCATCTGGATCAGAATTTGAGGATGCCTCAGCCTCAGGCTCATCTGCAACCTCAATACCACTGCCACCAATAACAATAGAAGTGGACTTAATGGAAGCACGAGTTACTCGAGCTGCATGACTAGTGCCTTCCATTGGTTGTTTGCCTTTCCTTGATGCAGCTACCAATCTTGGGTCTCCATCTGATGGTGCCACCAAATCTTCTTCAAATTCACCCCCTGCTAATGCTGCATCAAAATCAAAATCTGCCTCAAACACTGGATCTTCAGTCTCCTCCACCCATTCTGATGTTGGATCAATATCATCCAACACAATGGGATCTAGATCAGGTGTTTTGTTCATCAATTGGTTTTGCCTCAAGAGAAGGTTGTACTGCACAAACACCAAGATCATTTAACCGTTTATGTTCCAAACGGTTTCTCTTCTTTGGTGTATGCACTCAAAAACAGACCAATTGCGCTCACAACCTGAAGCAATGCAAGTTTGGTTGAGGATTCTAATTGCAAACTTTTGCAATTGAGGACATTGGCCACCAAATGACTCCCACCAATGTGTTGCAAATAAAAAAACATTAATTAGTAACATAGTTCATTTCATTAATTATTTACAAACAATTTAACTTGAAAAGAAAAACAAATTGGAATTGCTTACCTGGTTGATCCACATCTCTTGCCATTTTTGCCAAGTTCTTTCCAAAGGTACTAGCTGCCATACTGAAAAAAAGTAAGTTGTTTATGTGCTTCCAAAAGGTCTGCATAGATAGGGACCATGCGCTCCAAGGAATCAATCAATCCAGATCTGACCTCCCCATCTTGCTGATCTCCTAGCCGAGCTTTATAATGATACTTTGGGTTCAAAAAATACCTAGTTGCATGTATAGGACAATGGAGTTGATTGTTCGATCTGTTATCAATGATCTCCCATATCCGGCCATATTTAGCTAATATGTCCCTGTAAACTGCTCGTATCTGCTCCTTTGCCTAATCCATAGCCTCATAAATGTATCCCATTGCCATATTTTCCCCATCCACCATCCTTAGCACCTTAACAAGGGGCTCAGTAATTTTTACCAGCTTTGAAGACCTTTTCCAAAAATAATTGTCAAAGACTTTCTTTTTTATGTCTTTTCCATCTTGTCTACGAGCCCACCGGGATTCAGTCCAATCATCAGAAGAAAACATTTTCTTCACGTTTTTCTGTTGAGAATTGAGACATTGCAACGTGAGGAAGTGAGTTGCATATCTTGTAATTGCAGGCCTAACAAGCTCTTTGCCCCCAGTGTTTTTCCTCATTAGGCTCAATACTCATGAGAGGTTGTAAATGTATTTTGTAATGCACTTGCCATGCTCTACAGTGTTTTTTACCCACTCCACTTTGCCTATGTCCTCAAGCATGAGGTCTATGCAATGTGCAGCAAATGGAGTCCAAAATATGGTCTTATACTTGGACTCAAGCATCCTTCCAACAAGAACATAGTTTGAGGCATTATCTGTGATGACCTGCACAACATTCTGCTCCCCCACTTCCTGAATAATCTCATCCAAAAGCTCAAATAGAAGGGTTGCATCCTTCACCTTATCAGATGCATCAACTGATCTCAAAAACATTGTTCCTTGAGGGCAAGAAACAAGGAAGTTAATGATAGTGTGGTTCTTTCCATCAGTCCATCCATCTGACATGATGGAACAACCTGTTTTGAGCCATGACTCTTTATAGTTAGCCAAATACTCATCAATATTACAAATCTCTTGTTGCAAAAGAGATCCCCTCAAGTCATGCACAGTAAGGCTTTTGAAGCCCTTTCCTGTAGCTAAACCAGAGTCCTACATAGCTTGGTAATAAGGTGAGCGAGCAGCATTAAATGGGATATCTGCATCATACCACCATCTAGCAATCTATTGATAAGAAGTTTCTTTGCATTGTTTTTTCCAATGTTGAACCAAAGTGGGTTGACGACTTGGCTGGAGGAAGGTGTTGTGGGATTAGCAGTGGATGAGAAATAACTCTAGATGTTGGGTCTCTTTGTTGGTTTTGATTTTTGGCCAACAAGACAAACATAGTGAAAGGAGTCATTGGTGGAAGGGATAGAAGTGGAGTCTTGAATCTCATAATCATCATACCCACTCTATCTCAGGGTTTCTATTAGTTCCCTCTTCCTTGCAATTTCATCTTGGATGGCCTTCTCCCTAGCCTTAGTCTCCTCAAACTATTCAAACTTGGCAAGGTATTTTGCCCTAACCAAACCTATCACTTCATTAGGTGCATCACATGGCTTTACTTGGCCTCTTATCCCAGCCAAGTGTTGTTTCAATCTAAGAATACCCCCACCTCCAATAGATTTTTCACAAAATTTGCATATTATATTTCCATCAACCACATCACAATAGGCACATGCACTACTGTCTTTGGTTTTTGGAGCCATCTTGACTTGAAATAATTGAAATTTGGAAATAAATCTGCCATTTAAAAAAAATTGCAGTTAAGATAAATGGACAACCAAGGCTAAATTTACGAAACAAAATGCACATTCAAATATAAAAAATTTGATAGCAGAGGACTAGAGATTTGATAGCAATAGCATAGCTAAACACATGAGAAAATAAATACATGAACAGCAATGAAATGATGGATTTTTCAAGTGAAAATCCTTACATGGCAATGTAAACTATCTTTCTTACTGTCCTCTTGAAGATGCCAACTCTACTGACAGCTCCAAACTATCTCCAAGATAGTTCCAACTCCAACTCCAAGCCTCCAAGACCACTGCTCCAGCAAACACTCAACACTCTCCAAGCTCTCAATTAAACTCACAAACTGCAAATGAGATGGTGTGAGACAAAGGAGAGGCTGCCCCTGCATATAAAGGATTGGGGAAGGTGTTTTTGGAGGGAAACAACCCTCCCCTTCCCTCCAAATCAGCCCTAAACTTCTTTGTTGGTTGTGCGTGGGTCCCTACAGGAAGTTAGTTGTTGCCCGGCCAGTTAAGGACGGAACCAGTTGGTTTATCCATAAACCAGCCGGTTGCATTCTTAACCAACTGGTCAGCACCAGTTAACTGGAATTTTTAGGCGAAAGGCAGTTTTGACCAGGTTTTTCAACCGGTTTTGACCGGCCAAGGGTCTGATCGACTGGTTTGACCAGTTTCCGATTTGACCCAGCCGATTTTTATTACTATGACTGACGCATCTCAGCTTCTCCTTCATGTACATCTTTCGTTGCTCAAAAGAGCACTGGTATAGCGTGGAAAGTGTATCCCACATCTCTTTGGTCATTGGCTTGGCAGTTATGTGTGATACAATGTGATCCCGAACAGCATCAACGATCAACCACTTTGTCCTCGCCATCTCCTTTCTGTACTCTTTGAGTTGATCAGCATTGGTGGGAACTGCTACCACATTATCAATATAAACCTTGATATCAAACTCATCTAGAATGAAGGAGGTCCTTGCCTTCTAGATAACATAGTTGGAAGCTCCATCCAACCTGTCCTGATCTCGAAGCTCGGTTGTGGCCATCTCAACAAAAATGTCGAAAATCTCCTCTTCCCTTCTACTTTGTTATTGCTCAGTTATACGCACTCCCTTCTGGAGTGAGAAACTTTGCTCACAACGATTGTTGATCTGCAAGGGAAATCGAACTTCTAGAGACTAGAAGTTCTCTGAGGAAAATTTTCCCTCAGTGTGTGCTTTTCTTCCACACGACGTTAGTTCTGCTCTAGCAAACTGATGCAAAACTACTGCGTCCAGCAAGAGATCTGCTCTGCAATAAAATACCGGTTGCTCCGTTTGCCTCTAGAATTCCTCAATCTGAAGAAATCGAATTCTTCTATCGCTCTCTTAGAAAAATCGATTTTCATTTTTGCAGGTGGGATCAAGGGATCAAGTGAAAGAAGTGCTAGATCTAGGCCCTTGAGGGTAAGATCTAGTCTCTGAACAATTTTGAAGGGGCAATTCTTCGAACATTTCACGGCAAAATTCAGATCCGAAAGAGAAAAAAAAATTTGAGGCAGGTTTACATTTTTTAGCCTCCTCTTTCCATTTTAGCCCCCGATCTATCATTCTTACCCTTTTATGCCCGCAAATTGGCCTTCCTCGACTTTGTTTTGCCTATTCCTGGCCTATTTTGCCATAATCTACCCTAAACCCTAAATCTGAATTTTTAGCACTTAATACTTTGTGGTTTTGCAGGTCTAAGGTCTCAAAATTTGTATTTTCCAGGCGGCAACTTGATCCTAAAGTTTCAACAAATTCCAACCACAGGATTTTCAAGGCCTTAGGCCTAAGGTTTAACCTCTAAACCCTTGTTTTACTTCAGTTTTATTACAGCAGTCAAATCAATGATTTTTAAGTCCTAAAATCACATGCTACATGATCAAAATTGTTTAGATTTGCAAAATCTACATTTTTGTGAATTTTGGCCACTTGAACATATTGAATTCGGCCTAGGTCTAACTTTTAAGCTTGTTTGAACTTACTGCATAACTGAAAATTTTAGATCTGAATTTTTTGAAGCACATTCTTAATTAGGGTCAAAAATTTTGAATATTCAGTTTCTGGCAAAAGTTTACTATTTTTGGACATTGTGGGCACTGTCTTGGGCCTCATTAGTTCCCTGGTTTGTGATTTATTTACTCTTGTTATAAATATATCAGATCTGAAATATCCCTGAATACTTCACCATAAAGTGAGCTAAGCAAGTTAATTTACATTTGCTGGTCATTGGAATTTTTTGTGTTTCATGTGTTGAGCAAAATTCCATGGTTTGAAGTGGTTTTCCTCACTGTTGTCATAACATTGATAAAGTATAATTTTTGAATTATTATTGTTGATGTAAATTGACATAAATCTGAGACTGACTTATCTTATCTCGATCTCAAGAGTTGTCTAACTTTGCACTCAAGGTCTGAGTTTAATCTTGTTGATGAATAGAGTTGACTTGGAATCTTGTGTTGATAATTAAAGTTGATTTACGTAATAATCTTGTGGATTGACCTATAGTTGAGTTTTGCACTTGTATCTATTAGCATCTATCTTGTTTAAGATTGTCTTTTTCAATATTGTTAAGTACTCTTGTTATAAGAAGATTCACACTAAGTACCTAAGCAACTTAAGAAATCTTAACTCAAAATAAACTCACTCATAATCTCTTATATAAGCATACTAGATTTAGATCTGCATTAAGAATTTACCTCCTAGCATAAGCTAGGCTGATAGAGGTATAAGGCAACTCTTTTCACACTAGCTTGAGAGATTCAATTTTTCCTAGTAGTTAACACAGTGACCTTGCAGTCATCAGAGCCACGATCTCTGCAACAGCGAAGGCACTGGTTGAGTGGAACACAGGAAGAGGTATCATTAATCAGGCCACTGCTAGCTTCCTGTTAGTTTCCATTTCACAACTTACTTTGAAAATTGTTTCTCAAAACAGTAGGGGAAAAGGTTACATTTAGACTAGACATCTCATTAAAATTTACTAAGATCACTGCATCTCACATAGGTCCTAGGTCTTGCACATCATATAGGTTAGTCAAGCATTCAAGCAGCGGGTGTCCATCCGATCATTTGGTTCCAATTTATAGAAAGCAATAATTTGTGACTCCATTAAGGCACCAATCTCATAATAGAAAATCTAAATCTAATCAATAACCTTGCTTAATTTCAACCAAGTGGCTAGGCCACTCATCCATGTCTCCCAAACAATTTAGTTCTCAACTTGTCTTCCTTCGTCTCATTTCATAGGGACTGACCCCCATAGCCTATAGTTGGGAGACAGCTAGAACGGAGTGGGCGAGGATCAGTGTGACAGTCCTCGTCCTGAGCGTTGTCACCGTGCCTGTACAATCTAGGATACAACAAGTACGTAAGAGGAATATTTTAGTACATGCTTTGATGAGTGTTTAAGAGGAATATGTCATGCTTTTAATGTGTGTAAGAGAGAGTTCAACGTATCCATTAAGAGAGAGAATAACATATGCATTAATTGAGGGGAGTTACATATGACATGATTGAGTGACTTGAATTTCTTTTTAATAACAATATAATAATATCATAAAGAGGATATAGTAATAATAATAATAATGATGATGATTAAGACAAGATTGAAATATTAGGATTAATTAATAATAAGTTAAGTGATTTTCCATCAACTATATTTGATTACCAACTGATGCAAGGTGATTTACTATTTTTGGAAAGTCATACTTGAGATGTTAGACATGACTTTCTAATTTTAGAAAGTCACTCCAGAATTGTCAAAAATGAAATTTTCCATAAGGAAGTTCATCCCTGAGCTGCCAATTTTCAACACCCTATAGAAACTCTTGAACTCATTAGATGTCTTCTCGCCCCCATTATCTGATCTGAGGACCTTAATTTTCTTCCCAATATGGTTCTCCATAAGAGCTTTGAACTCTCAGAACCGAACAAAGACCTCATCCTTGTTGTTTGGGAAGTACATCCATGTCCTCCTGGAATAGTCATCTCTAGGTATTACGAAAAAACTAAACACAACCTCCACTGATATAGGACCACAAACATCAAAATGAACCAAATCCAAAACTCCCTTGGACTTGGTCTTGGTATTAGGAAATGTTTCCATGGCATGCTTTCCAAGCACACATCCTTTACACACACCATCCTACTCTACACTAAGCTCTAGAAGACCAGTGACCATCTCCTGTAACAATGGTAAAACCTTATAATGTAGATGCCCCATCCTCTTGTGCCATAACTTGCTCAGGCTATCACTGCTATTTACACTTTCACTAGTTGTCCTCTCAACAGATATAAGTTACTCTCTCTGCTACCTATCACTCGCCTCATGCTAGGATTAGCTCCTTTCGACCTAACAAGTACCTATCCTCAGACGAAATTGACCTCAAGTCGCCTGTCTTCCATAGGCGAAATGAAGAGTAAGTTCTTCTCCAACCAAGGTACATATAGAACTTCCTTCACCTCCATAGGACTCCCTAAGTCTAGCTGGAAATATATGTTGCCAACACTCTCCATTGCATATCTAGCATTATCACCAAGCTCCACATGAAGATCATGATACTCTTCGGCCATACTAGAAAAGAGGTCATGGTCCTATCATATGATGAGAAGCTCTAATGTCCACAAACCATACACCACGTGCCATGGTGCTTGAAAGATGACGCCAATGCAAATTCCTTCTTGAACTTCTTGGCTAACTCATCCATTTGTGTTGATGCAACCATTGATGTATTCCCCTTATCCTTCTTCTTATTTGGACATTGTCTTACATAATGACTATATTTATGACAGGCAAAGCACTTAACTTTGCTCATGTCTTTTTTTTCTCCTTATGAAGATGCTTGTCCACCCTAGTTCGGCTTGCCTTTACCGTTTCCCTTCTTTCCTTGCCCAAAAAGAGCAAGATTCTCATCACCTCCACCTCTATGTTGTCCACCAAATATTGAATTCTCCCAAATCTCCTTTTGGGTGAATTCGTCCCACAACCTTGTCAAATCAAGAAACTGCGAAAAATTCAATTTTGAATTTCTACAGCAGTGATAGATTTATTTCTCCTACTTATTTCCACAATAAGTTATTTACAAAACCCTTACAGCAAATTTCAAAATAAACACTACAGCAGTTATCACTCAAGTACATGTAGAGAAAAAAACAGAACAGTAAAATGTAGGCATAAGAACCGATCACAATGACACAGTTATTTTTGGACACTTGTCCCAGGAAAAACCCAATGTGGGAAAACCAGTGCAGCAAATGAGGGTTCATATATTAATCTTCAACAGGAATTCTTTACAAGAAAAGACTGGCAAAAATAATTGAGAAACTTCTTAAGATACACCTGAGATCAATTTTCTTCGAACCTCCGAAGAATTTCCAACACTTGAGGGACTCACTGGCCCTCCCTGCGTCACTCCTGCGTACCTCTCTGCGCAGAGCCAACGTGAGACTGCGCCACTATTGTGTGAAGCCTTTGCGCTGCTCCTAAGTATTGCCTCTCTTCCCTTCTGTGTCCTTCTTTCCTTGAACCCTGACACTGTTGATGCCCTCTGCTTCCTCCACCCTGCAAATCTCCCTCTAAAATCGAATTCTCTTCCTTCAGAATCGATTTCCCTCAGGTTGTTGAATGTTTGTCCGGCTTACTTTCCAAATGACCCTCAAGCCTTATTTTATAATCTTCTCATTGATGAATCAATGGCCCATATTAGAAGTCTAATCAATGGCTAAGATTAAAACTTGACTTGATCTTCGTCCTCTAGAAGATTCACACTCTGTTTTATTAATACCCATTAATTATTTAATTTCCCTAAGTTTAGACTTAGGGTCTCCATTAAAATAGTTCATTATTTTAATAAAACATGAACTAAGTGGAATTTCCACAAATGGTTTCTGGGTTCTTTGGCATACTGGTGTCTAAGCCTCCTCATGGTATACTGGTGTCTAAGCCTCCTCACCAAATTTGAGACTTAGATCACTTTCCAAAGCTACAAAAAACAACAGAAACTTATCTCTAACAAGGATACCGGTTACAAAGGTAGTGCATTGCTTGGTACAACCACTCAAGGCTATCTTAACAAGTTCCATCTCATCTATAGCTTCCCCAACAGTTGATAGTTCATCAAAAACCTGCAAAATTCTTGGCAGGTGTCCTAGGACTTCATACTATCGACAGCTTCCCCACACTCTTGGCAGGTGTCCTAGGACTTGTACGATGGCATGGCAGTGTTCATTCCATCACTCGATCGCTTGCAGACAATTTACAAGCATCTCTGATTCATATGCAGACCCATGGGGTCATTTGTGTGCCCCCACAATTCATCCATCTCTAAAAATGGAGACACTAGCACATGCCAAATCCCACTACGGAAGGGCATGCCATTGTTACGTGTCCACTTTGTTATCCATTATTTGTAAGCCCTTTACACGATTATTCTAATGACTAGTTGTACTAGAAGCCTAGGGGACACATTGGATCTTATGCAAGATTGAAGGTCGTTTCCATTTGGGTTTGGTCTCCCTATATAGGATCCTAACCCCCAGAGGGCTACATTGGCACATATAGGGTGTGCATAGAGAGCCATGGGCAACCACAGCAACAAACAACACTCCACGGATCTTCATCGACCTTTAGAGACTACTAGGTGTGTGAGTCGACGTGAACATTTTATATATATTTTGAGGCCGACATCAATAGGAGAGTAGTGCTTGTCTTTGGAGGACTTTCTAGACACTTCTTATAGACTCATATATATTGACATAGGCTCAAGAAGAGCTTTTCATTCACGACATTAATTCTTTGACTCTAAATGACAAACCTAATGCTCTAAAATGAGAGCCATCTATGATAAAATCACTTGCTCATGAAACCCATGAAGCAAGACTTACAAAAATACTTTTATTACATCATTTATACAAGTCACAATTACATGTCATTATGAAGACCAAACCTAGTTACTTTTCAACACTCCCACTAGAGAGGTATTCATAATGGTACTTCGCCATTCTCAATCTGAAGAATTTCTCATAAGAAGAATCAGATTGGTAACCCATTTTATAGCATCATATCAACCAGCATTGTCATATAGCAAGGCCTTGACTAACAACTCCATATCTCCACCAGATCTTGAGCCCAATGCTGGCGAGACCAATCATTAATAGACAACTTCATCATTGTCTCTCTCAGAACATACCCCACCTGGGTTCTCTCAGAGTATGTCCAGGACTATTCTTATCTTGGATTCCAAGTCCATAAAGAATATCGCTCCTTTCACGACTACTCTTATCTTGGATGCCCTACTACATCCTCAAAGAGTATCGGATCCCAGATGATTACCCAATCCTCCATTTTGTCTTCCCAGGTGAAGACCAGAATGATGTGTCTATTTCACCCTCTCAATTAGGGAGGAATTTCCAAGTTTCTACCAAGTAAGAAACTTGTTTCCAGGCTCCCTCTTAATCAGGGACCTGCAGCAGCTCCTAAGGTGTTAATAATGGGACAACTAGCTGCTCTGAAGAACTCCTTCCTTCGATGTCACAAATTTCTTCTTTGACATGGAGTCTTCATTCTTTGGGATCTCTTCATAGGGCACAAACCATCCATCACTTTCATCCAAAAGTCATGTCATCATTCCTTTCATCAAAAAGTGATCCATCAATCTTCTCATATGGCCTAGCTTTATGTCATGTTGCTATCTCCATGCCACATTTCTTTCAAGAATCTTTCATCCTACCACATGGTTATCAATTGTGGAAGACATATACTTCCCTTTGGCAGCCCTGCATAAACTCATCTAGATCTTATTCATTTATAAATATGAACACTTAAATCAAAATTACCTTTGTGATGGTCTTTCATAATGACATCTTCCTGCAGGTATCATCATCCTGCATACATGTTGACATATACTCCAAAGATATTCATTGTCAAGGGTCTTCATCTTTTTCAGACTTTCATCTGAGTCTTCATATCTTTCTAAGAGATTTCCTAGTCAAATCTTCTTGGTCTTCCTAGATGTTGATTGTCTTTACCATGGTTGTATATGTGGAAATTTTTGAAACTTTACACTTTATGCAAAAATTATTTACTGTTAATCTGGTTATGCTCCTCCTAGTTAGACAAGTTATTAACTGAATAAAATTCAAGTTAAAATCGAAGCAAAACACATAACAGATCTCCGCCAATTCCAATATAGAACAAGTTCATGCACACATAGACAAAGTGACACAGTTATTTTTGGACAAATAGTCCCCGGAAAAATTCAATGCGGGAAAACCAATCTTCTGGCTGCTGAAGGATTTAATTATTAAGGATTTTCTGAATACAACAAGCCAGGGTTCCAGATCTGGAAAACCCGACAGAGAAATAATAGGTCTATAGCTCACTGGCTGATCTAGGGCCAAAATAATGACTGATCTACACCCTCAAACGAGATTTACAAGACTCGGCCAAAATTAGGGCCTAGAAACCCCAGCGCTGCCCCTGAAGCCTCTGCTTCAGCCTCTGAAGCCCCTCTGAACCTCAGCGCTGCTCCAGAAAGGGCTGCGTTACCCCAGACTGGGTGATGCAGTGCCTACGTTGGCCCTTAGGGTCTCTCCGTAACCCTTGAGGGTTTCCTGTAGAAAATCACGCTGTCCTTGAGGGACTGCATAGCAAAAGTTGTTGCCCTCCTGTTGCTACCCTCCCGATTCTCTGCGTTTATCTCTGCCTCTTGCTCATTCTAGACCCTGGGATCAGATCATCCCCTTGGTCTAAATTCCCCTCTCTGCAGATGAAACACTTTTGAGATTTCTTAGCAACCCCACACTTGAATCTCAGCTTAGCTTCAGTACTCTACCTCTGTGTGTCTTTACAAATGACCTCAAGCCTTTCCTTTATACTTTTCTCGTTGGAAAACCAACGGCCATGATCAGATCTTGAATCAATGGCTAAGATTAAAAGAAAGCTTGATCCATGTGACTTAAGACAATTTCATCACATGTTTAATTAAATTCACTTCAATTATTTAAGTTCCCTAAGTTTTAACTTAGGAAATATATTAAAATAATTAATTAATTTAATATATCCTAAACCAAATGAAATTTCCCAAATCAATTTCTAGGTCTTGTAGATCAAGTGTACTCTATTCCCTCCATAAAATTTGGGAGCTAGAGCACAACTGATGCTACCACAAAAACACAAAATCTCAACACTCCCTCTTAGCATCAAGGGTGTGCTCTAGCAATACATCACATTATGCATTACATGATTTTGAGCACTAGTTCTGGGCTGATGATGCTTGGCCTGTTGCCACTCAACTCTGCACTGCTGCTGCCATTCTGTATTGTTGCCCATGACTCTGCCACTGACACTACAACCTTTGTACTGCAGCTCCCTCTCAATATGTTGCATCTATGCTACTCATAGCACTGCCACTGCTGATTTGTTGCACTGCAACTTCATTTGTTGAGAGAAACAACTGAATCTCCTACCCAATCTTTGACAGACAAGTCAAAATGGGCTGCATCCTCATCACTAATGCTCCATAGGCTACAGATCTGTGCTGGCATCTGAAGAATGATGCACAGCTACAGCTCTGCACTATGTAAGTGGACTCCCTCTGTACTACTGAAGTCACATCAGCTCCTTGTGCTGAAATCTCTTACGCTGTTGTTGCACTGCGTTGTCCCTCTGAAGCTTTCTGCATTGCTACAACTCTGCACTGCGTAAGAAGCTCTACTCTGCACTGCTAAAGTCACATCAACCTCTGCGTTGTTGTTGCTTCTATGTTGTTGCTGCTCTACTCTGCTCCTCCCAGTCTTCAGATCTACCTATGCCTCTGCTTCATCTTTGATCTATGCACCCACTGCTCCACTTGTCCCGCTACTGTCTTAAGGTTGTCGTAGCTCGCATGTGAACCAAGAGATGAGCTGCTCAAGGAACCTGTCTTACTTCTATGTAGCTCCTCTACATATCTATGTCACCCCAGCTTCGTGGTTCATGAGCACTCATGGCTGCATCATCTTCCAACCCATCATCCGCAACAGCAGCTTTGGAAGAAGATGCTTCCTTGTCCTTTTTCTTTTGAGGACAATTGCTAGCAAAATGTCCCATTTCACCACACTGGAAGCACTTGATCTTTGAGAGATCCTTCTTCTTCTTTGGCTGCTTCTTTGATGCCAAGGTTGCATCTTATTCATCTTCCTTCTTCACTTTGCTAGATCCCGAGCTGTACTGATTCTTGGTGAATCTGCGGAGTTCTTCTTGACGTAGAATTGACCACCAGCTGTCCCAATCTGGGAGGTCTGCTCTGCCCAAGATACTTTGGACAAAGGTTTCCCACTCATCTGTGACTGCATTGAGGGCAGTCTTGACCATCACATCGCCTTCCACCTTTGCACCAGTTGTAGTCAAATGATCTCTGATCGACTGCAGTATGAAGAGGAAATGCTCCATGTCTTCTCCCTTGACCATCATGAATGACCTCATCTGTGTCTCCAACAGCATCTTCCTTTGGACAGATTTTCCCTCATATAGGGAGATCAAGGCCTTCCACATCTCATTAGATGTCTTCTTCTCAGCTAAGTGTGGTACAATATGGTCCTTGATTCCATCCATAATCAACCGCTTGGCATTGCCCAGCAGCCTCCTTATGCTTCTGGAGGAGATCCGAATCTACCGATGTGGCCAGAGTTTGCTCTACATGGTCTCTAAGATTGTATGCCTCAAAGACTATCAGAATCCTTGCCTTCCAAACTGAAAATTTT